>VXCM01004809.1:0-20978 GCA_014773175.1 Lucifuga dentata
TTTTAGAATTAAGTTATATTAATTTATTTCATTTAGTAAGATTAGCTGTTAGGTTTTACAGTGTACTTTTCACTTTTATAGTCCATGAAGTTGAATGAAATAGAAAGAAATATTTATAATTTTAATAACAGACTTCTGGGAATATGTATTTGTTTTATCATAAATCTTCAACAGCAGAAATACTCAAGTAGAATTATTTTTATTCATTAACCCACAATGGTTTACAAATCTGCTATTTTTCTTATTACAAATGAAAAGTTTTAGTAATAAAAAGCTTTTGTAAACCACATTAGTTTCTGGTATATTTCTCTTTCTCTTATTCTTTGGTAGGCCTGAAGTTTATAAAATGCATAATAAGTGTCATATGCCAAGATACTGTGAAGGTTAAAGTTATCTGAAATAAGTGTAGGAAATTTTGTTTTCATAATAGAATTTACCCTCATTTTCAAGAAAACACAGTATTTTAAGAAATCTATATTATACATCCAGCTAATAATATCAAAATAATTGAAGCTAAAAACTATTTTAGGGGAAAAGAAAAGGTTTCTGGACTCAGAAATTTGTTACAACAACTACCAACAAAAGGTCACAGTTTATCCATCACTGTTAACACAACAGAAGTGGTCTGTTTTGCTGAAGTAAAAACAGCCCAGTTCTGTTTTCTCTGAAGACATTTTCTCCATATAATCCCAAAAATTACAATTTGTAAAACTAGCAAACCTGCACATCCACATACTGTATGCAACATGTGGAAGGTCATGCATGTCAATGATGTCACTTTCACCTACACGACACCGATGGGCTGAAAACCAAGACAAACCTCACACACAAGGTCCTTAGAGTGTGAGGACCTTGTGTGTGAGGTCCTTAGTGTGGTTAGACATGCTAGATGTGGCAGAGAGATAGTGATCCGATGGTTTTAATGTCAGTATTTATGTGCTCATACAGGCGGTGAGAAAACAACAAGACTTTTCCTTTTTCATTTCAGCTCTTCAAAATTCATCCACGCACACAGACCAAGTCCAGGTGAACCCGGATGGAAATAATACAGCGTTAAAGAAGAAATTAGAAAGTAAGCAATGTCTTTTTGTCAGAACCACACACACACTCACACAGTAACTTTTTTGGGTGGAATCTGGTTAAAGTTTGTGTAACTGTGTATTTGAATATTTCATTCTTCACGGCTTAATTGGGTCACAGGATGTGGGGGTGGTCTGAAACGCATCTAAGTGAACTTTGCAGGTGCAACTCAATGCCAGCAACTGTGATAGCAAACTGTTCTCCCACACACGTACACACACACCCCAACTTGCTCTGCAAATTACGTATTGTTGCTGCTTGTGTCTGTGGCTTTACAATTAACTGATATCAACAGCAGAATATTTTTGTTCCAGTAACAGAGGAGTTGTAGTCTTATTTGACAAGCAATGGCACATACTTAAAATTGTACTATAATATTTTCAGAAACAGAATAATTTCAATTGGCAATAACATACTGAAATTTTAGTTTGATATTGATGTAAAAACTCAGTGATAACTTAGGGTTTTGTTGTACATAGTAATGTGAGGCACCAATTCTCCTCTGGTGTAACTTTAGGGCATTTTTTTTTTTTTTTTTTNTTTTTTTTTTTTTTTTTATTTGTGCCCCTGGTCCTTACAGAGTCTGTTTATACAAAAATAGTAATCACAATAAAAATCTGTGGTTTTATTGGAATGATAATCAGAGAAACGTATTTGTCTTTCCACAGGCGATCCTTTAGTTTTCCAGCTTGGTGTGAAATGTACCTGGACGCTCAGGATGCCTGGAAACAGGAGCAGCCAAGAGGTGGCGCTCAGTGCAAACTCCACAAATATCTTAGCCAAACAGATCTGTCAGGATTTGGGCTGCGGAGGAGTTTATACGGTGGAAGAAGGCAGCTTCCCCCACAACACCACTTGCTTGCACAACTGCATTTACCATGACGGTCGTCTTCAGAACTGTTCACACAGCAAAGGAAGGAAATGCACCAAGCTAACTGAAGTTGTTTGTGGTGAGGTCATCATTGTTACGTTTAATAGTGATACAAAAGTCAGCTGAAAGTGGAAAATTTACGCAAGTTAACAAAGCAAACAAAGCTTGATCCATGTTTGATGTACTCAGTACAACATTTAAAAATGTTAATATGAAACATCAGCGTAAGTTAATCTGATATATATCCAACATTTCAAATTGTTAGGACAGCATCAACAGAGCCTTACAAAACTTTATCAAACAATTAACTGACTGATATTCGGTTGGCCAATAAAAAGAGGGTTTAGTGAAAATGGAAAACTCCACTAAATAAAATTATTCAATAACAAAGTGATTAAGTAAAATGAATTTATAAATAGAGTCCAGAATCAGGGCATGATTCATTTCTGACATCTGAAAAGGTTCTAAGATGCACCGCAGGGCAATCAGCAAGATCTGCTGATGTGTCATATTGTAAATTCATTTGCCACAAAAGGCCCTATACCACCTAAATGATAAAGTGGAAAATGGGGTGGAAATTGAATTGAAAATTGGAAATCAAAATACAAATTGAGAAAAGAATCCCCTTTCTTTTTCCATTTTCTAAAACTTTATTGTTAAATGTCTGGTTTCTCCTCTGTAATTAAAAATTAATCAGTTGCCTTATAACCAATTTATGTGAGGCCTTTTGACTCACATAAACTGCCACCATACATGATCCATTTCCCCACAGACCACCAGCTGGTGCAGCTGGCAGGAGGAGCGGACCGCTGTGCAGGACGGGTGGAGTTAAGGAGGAATGGGAAATGGGGCACAGTGTGTGATGACCAGTGGGACCTGAGGGATGCAGAGGTGGTGTGTAAACAGCTCGGCTGCGGTTACCCCCTCAGTGTGTCAGGGCAGGGTGGCCCCTTCCCCCCCGGCAGGGGCCCCATCCAGCGGGACGAGCTTAACTGTTCGGGCTCAGAGGAGAACCTGTGGGACTGTCCTGCTGCTCAGGACGAACACGACTGTGGACACAAAGAGGATGCTGGAGTCGTGTGCTCAGGTCGCTATGCATTTCAGTTAACTTTATTCATGCAAGAAGAGTCTGTGGACTAAATCAATAAATAAAAATTATTAATATTATTAATTATAAGTGGGATTCTCATTTTAAACTGATTCCTTATTTTGTCTTTTTCATGGAAAATAACCTTATCAAGCACCATCTGCACTACATTGGATTCATTTAAAGACAATTTCAGACATTGTTCAGCAATGGACCAGAAACAATATTAGAGAAATTGTTATAAAGTTATAAAAAAAAACAAACAAAGAAACAATACAATAGTGAATAATACCAGTAATTTCTGTGTTTGATCTATAGAGATGAAAGCGGTCAGACTGAGTGGAGGTCTGGACCGCTGCTCTGGTAAAGTGGAGATCCACCGTAACGGCAGCTGGGGGACGGTGTGTGATAACTGCTGGAATAAGAACATGGCCTCCGTGGTGTGCTCCATGTTGCAGTGTGGCTCTGAGCCGCAGAAATACACTCAGTTTAATCCTCCGCTCACACACAACAATGGGTCACTGTGGTATTATTCATGCACTGCTAAGTACCAGGAACTCTGGCAGTGCCATGAGATCATCAACATGACACACCTTTGCAAGGACTCCAGAGCAGCGGGAGTCATTTGTAACGGTGAGTCACTCATTTCTTCTGTTTCTGATTATTGATGCAAGTTTTGTCCAGCAACACCTAAGTTAGAGTTAAAACAGCAGTCATCAGTCCTCAGAGCCCACAGCATATTTTCCATCTCTGCCTTGATTGGCTGATTAGCTAAATCAGGTGTGTGTAGCCAGTCAAACTCTGGGAGGCACAACTCTTGTTCAAATGACCTCACCTGATTTAGCTAATCAGGTGAGAGTAGAGCAGCTAGAGATGGAAGGTGTAGCGCTGTAGTAGTTGAGGACCAGGACTCAAGGTTAAAGGACCATACCGGTGATTTTGCATGTTTAAGCCCAATAAATACCACCCGCATACACATTATGTTACTGACACTCATTTTCCAAAAAAATTAAGCTGTATATTAGTTTTATTGTTGTTTTTTTTGTTTTTTGTTATTTTGTCAAATACACCTACTCTTTCAAAATCAAATGTTCAGGTGATACCTTAAATTTCATTGTTTTGCTTGCTAACATGTGTCCAACTGCAGAAAGGACAGTCCTTTTTAATTTCTCTTTAAAAACCATCTTCTCCTGGAACTATATTCCCAGGCGGAGACATACATTTTCTTCCGTGAAGCTCTGTCTTGGACCTGGCTTTTAAGATGATATTTTTAGCAACTGAACATATGTATTTATGTTATATAATTGTATTTATGCTATATAAAGTGTTTGGTTTCTACAGGAAAAATAAGATTTCCTCAACTGCTCATAATTGTGTAAGCAGCAGTTTATTGTGAAACAGCTTTTTCTGCATGCTGTGATATCCAGATATTATACAGATCCCATAATCTGGATGGATGAATAAACTGAGTTGACATTTTTTTTAAACTGCAGGTTCCCGTGGGTTTCCTGCAGCCACCACCTCAAATACAACTTTAATGACCAACTGGACAACTGGTAAATATTGATTTACCTTATTTAACATAGATAGAGTTGGATTCATCATAGGAAGTCACAGGAAGTATGACAACACAATGTGCCTCTGAAAGTTTAGCCCAATGGTTCTCAAACTTTTTGCGCTAAGTTCTAGCTCTGAGCAAACCAAAACATCTCAGTGCCATCTCCCCGACAAGCCACCAACTCTAAGAAACATTGCAGAAAAGCATTTTATGGTATGAAACTCAAAGTTACTCACATCCAAGCATAACCATGTACAATGCAGATGGCTATTTAACAAAAATCTAATTCTTAATAATTATTAAACTTTAGAAAAACATTGTAATTGAACCCCATTGTATTGATGAATAATTTGCAGCAGCAATTCTGTAGATTTCAATCACTTTGATTCTCTGCCTAAATTTCCAGTCATCTGGTACACCAACAGCTTCAAGTACCACCAGTATTACACATACTACTGGAACCACTACAGAACCACTGGTTTAGGCTGTCACATGAAAGCATTTGAATGTCAGTTTTATTTAATGTTAACCCAAAACTGGCTGATACTGCATCTATTTTAGTCAAACACTGGGAAGTATTACCTGATTTGTGTTTTTTTAACCAGCCAAATATGTTCAGTTATCTGGTAATCCCAGCAGGTACAACAGTCGGCCACGAGGAAAATTTGCAATTAACCAGTTTGACTCCGGAGCTGCTCGCCTGCTTCATCCTGGCACTTGTACTCTTGATGTCCCTGACTGCAAACTGTTTTCTCTCCTGCCATTACAGAAAAAAACAAGGTCTGTTCTCCTGCTTTCAAAGTGTGACAAAGACATCATGTAACTTTAACACCTTCATTTGTATTAGAACATATTAGACCCTTTTACTGCTCATTTCAGTGGCTTCATTCTTATTTTGTTCTCATTTCTTGCAATTTGATTATAACATATGTATGTTCACAGCCTTCCTACTCCAACAGAGGTGCTCCAACCCACCACCATCATCACAACAGCAAACAAACAAACAAACAAACAACTACCAAGATGCTGTCGATCTCGTCAAGATCACTACCAGCCCATTGCAGAGAGATGGTCAGTGGTTGAATAGGTCCAAGAATATGGTAAAAAGAAATGGAAATGTGGGCAGAAGTTCACAAATCAGTTTAGGAAATTTAACTAAAAAATCTTACAAGAGGAATGCAAATGACTGTTTTTGACATCAGACGTGTAGTCATCTCATTAAGTCATTGTTTTTGTGTTTGTTTTAAGAAGTCCCCTCCAATCCCAGGTATCTTTGGACCCAGCTTAGTAGTGCTGACAGCACATCAGTAGATACAGACTATGAGCAGTATGACCCACACAATGACCCGTCTGTGCTTTTATCAACCTTTCGGAGTGAGCTACGTTCTTTTTTTCCCCTCTTCTTGCATTTCTATTGAACTGCTTCTCGAATTTTCTCTTCCTCCATTTCTGCATTTGCGGTTGACGTTGCTTTGCAGAATGTGCAGATCATTTGCTGTTTGCACTATTTGTGCATTTCGCTCTTCATGGTTGCTGATTAGAGCAATGCTCCTGTGTGTCATTTTCAATCCAGACTCTCAGCGATACAGAACAGACATAAACCCTTTGATGAGGCATCTCAACAGTCTGTCTGAGGAAGGTGAGTCAGTGTTACATCGCAAAACATCATAAGACATGACATTACAAAGAATGCTTATATTTTTATTCATATTACTGCTGCTCCTGATAATCCAACATACAAGACAGGAAGAAACAAATATTGATAAAGTTTTGATTAGTACTGGCAAACTAAGAACATAAACTCTTGGATAAAAAATATCTCAGCCAAATGTCATTTTAATTACATTTTAATTTATTTGTCAATTGCTGTTATTGTTTTAGCTCCTGCACCCAGAAATGAAGTGGAGAGCACTGGTGTCTTTACAAACTACAATGGTGGTCCGACAGAAGAGAACTATGCCAGAGTATCAAGAAACCGTGACTCCAGTAATGACATTTATTAATCTTTACTTCTCTAAAAAGATTGTTAATCTGGAATTATATTAAAAAAAATTTTTTCTTTATCTCTGTTGCAGTGGACTCCTTTGAATCCTCCAGCACTTCCTCTGGGGAATGCTATGAAAACACAACAAATGCCTATGTTGTAGTTAATCCTGGTCAGTCAAATTCATTCAGCTGCTTTTTAGAAAGGCAGACACCACTGTAATGTTACTGTACATAAGTGTCACAGCAAATTTACGTGCGGTTAGGTCTTAATAATCAAGAAAAAAAAACAGATTTGTGAATAAAATTTGTTTCAGTTCTTCAGGCAGAAAGATGTGAAAGGGGAAACGCAATGAGCAACTGAAACAGCTTTCCCAGGTAAAATAAAACTTAAAAAAAGAAGTAAATTTTATATATACATTACAGACTCCTGCCAGTCTGGCACCAACGACTCTCCAAGGCTCGTCTTCGGTAATAGTCAACTCTACTCTGATCAAACAAACACACAGAACTCAGGTGAACATCACTTGGTGATACAAAAATAGAGGTTGTACACTAATGAGGTTGCTGATGCAGTCTTCTTTAATTTGGGTGGATTATTAGGTGATGAAGAGGATGGCCCGCTCTACTCCACTGTGAGCCCTGACTGCAACCCTTTAACCTCTGAGGATGACTATGACGATATCGACACCAACTAGTAAATAGGGAAGGTAACACCAGATCATGATCCCCAAACTGAGACTGTGAGGCGCTAAAGAACATTTTTGACTTGTCCAGTTGTAAATTGCACTTCAAGGAAGAAGGGACTTTACTGAAAACCATTTTCAAAGCATATTATAAGTTTTTATATTGATTTTTACATGCATCATTTCTTTATGTTCATTCTTCTATGGTAAAGTTGACTGAGATAAATCGGTGTTTTGGGAACATTTCCTTTGTGGTGCGTTTCAGAATACTCCAACATCCGAAACATAGAAGACAAATAATGAACAAATGGGACGTCCCAATTGCATAATATATAATAGTATACAGTATATACTATTTCCTTCAATTTTCATAGGATGACATTTTTACAGCTAGTATGCAATAAATTACTTTGAAGAGCTACTTTCAATTTTAACCTTCAAAACCTTACAATGCAAAATGATTTTCAGTTTTGTTTTCTGTGATGTTCCTTTCTCACCAGTCACCACTGCCATAATTTTGATCTTTATATTTAATTTTTTAACACCAAACATGGAGAGTTTTAAAACTCTCTGCTTGTAACTGCATTTTCCATGCAAAAATAACAAACTACAAAAATAAAGATAGAAATAAGAAAGATAATGAAAGTTGACCTATGCAAACTTTAAGTGTCTTGCTAGGTGATTTTCATGTTGTACTGAAATTAACTGAAATAGTGGATGTTTGTGATGTAGTAAGTTAGGCTAAAACTTCTAAGGTATGCTTTGAAAAATTGTTGGCAGTAGCACGCTTTGTCATTAAGCAGCAAAACCAGCAATATGGTCCATTTAAAAAAAGTGTTTTTGTCATCGTTTGTGAATGTAATAGAAGTATCACTGTTATGATACTGTATTGTTCATATATTGCATACTTTTTTTAAAAAAAATAAAAATCTTACACATTAATTTATCACTGTGCTTTCTCATACATCATATTGTGGGCACTCAAACTACAATCAAATATTGAGTTCTACCACAAGGTGGCACTACAATCTTGCAACTGAAGTTTCAAGTGCCTGAGTGAGGAGAGGGACTTGAATGTAAATTGTAAAAGTAACATGTAAGTCTCACAGATGTTTGCTCTAGCCATGTTTTCTAGGCTGTAACAATTTGTGACAAATACCTGTTGTGCCAAGCGGGGGAGCCGTCAAAATAATGCAGGGTGAATAAGTTTGAGAGGAATTCAGTGGTGGCTGGGTCCTGAACAGGGGCCAACATAAACCATCAGAGTGGTTTGAAACCAAACCTGGCACGGCTCGTCTTGGTTCATTACATCTGCACAGCTGCAGAGTATCAACCAGCCATGATGATCCAAAGTGATGCCTTGAATAAAACTTATGTCTTGTTTTGTGGAACTAAATATGACAAACTGCTTCAAAGTTGCTGTAGGACTTAGAATATGGAGTAACGGTGCTGTGTAGATAAATATGGATTAACTTTAGCTTGGCTAAAGTGAGAGGTGGGAGTGATGATGCATTAGACTGATAACCAGCAGAATAGTGTGTTTTTTGAGAGGAAGGTATTTGGGAAGGAATTAGAGGAGGATGAGTGTGTATATGTATGTGTGTGCTGGGGTGTTAGAAGGTGTGGAGGGGGTGAAGCTGAGGGGAAAAGGAGGAGGTGGAAGGAGGGGTAGGCGAAGATAAAGCACGTCTGATGAATCATATATCAAACTCATCTTTAGTGCGGAACTCTGCATTAGATAAACATGCGAATTAACAAACAGATCTTATGAAATTCAATCTCTTTTACATGCCGGAGAACACACACACACACACACACACACACACCACTTAACAGACATTCCATCTGAAAGTATGTGCTATGATATATTGCAGCTTCTCTAACCATTTGCCTTTGTTTTATTCAGCTCCTGAAGATTGATAAGTCAGAATGTTGAGACCTGCGGATTTATGAGCATGATTAACATCAAGGGAAAGAAAGTACAGTAATGTATCAAGTAGCTTGAGAATTTGAAGGATTACAAGATCAACCTTCTGTTTTTACTTTGTTCATTAAATCACTTACACACAGGAGGATTATGGCTCCCTAAGTCCATAAGTTGCTTAAAGTGTCCCTACAATAGATCCCTAGATTGAACTTTTGAACTCAGTTTAAGACCGGAGACTGTCTACAGCTGCAGCAGACTGTAAGGAAGACTGTATGAAAATGTCACTTGTTGGCCTTTGAGCATTACAAACAAATGTAGATCATATGTGCCGATTAAGCTTTAAGCTTTAAAGCTTGTGTCCAAGTTGAGAAGAATTCCTGAGAATGTCAAGCAGTACCTTGAGCTTAAAGGATTAGCCACAATTCCTAATCGCTTTGCTTTCAAATGCTTTATCCTGTGGCTCCATCCCTTCAGATCAGTTACTTTAGCTTTTAGCTCAACATTGTTGTTAGCGTTGAAGGGCTTGAATGCTTTGGCTTAGCGTTTATGTGTGCGTTTTGATAATGACCACGAGTCATTACACGTGGTTGGTGACAGTCTAGATTGTGTCCAACTGTCTGAGGGTCAGTAGTTGAGAACACTAACTGGAGTTGGGTTGAGAGCACGGCTCTGTGTTCAGAGATGGCATATCCATGGCATTACCAGCAAGTCAGCTGTCTTGAAGTCGTCTTTTAGATGGTTTTCTGGATTTTGAGGCCATAAGTCAACATGTAAAAAAGAGCTATTTCTCCATCCAATAATGTCAACCAATGCAAAAATGTCTGGGCAGAAACTTGAATTTATAATGGTTACTGTGGGAGGTAGGTCAGATGTGTCTACTCCATGTTCACACTACCGGAAGCCATAATGATTTATGGTAATTTCCTGCAAAGGCTCCTTAGTGTGTTCTCCCATTCAAATAAGCAAGGATGAGCTTCTGAGGGGAGTGTATCTACAAGGTCCTGTGTTCTCAGGGTCCTGTGTTCCCCAGTTCAATATTCTGTTAACACACATTAAGTGTGTGTTAACAGAATAACCTTAAACCTAACCCTAACCCATTATCCTCTATTGTGCTATAAAGACCTGGGGAACATAGGACCCTGGGAACATAGGAATGACCCCCTTCTGAGCCTGCCAGTCCATGGCAGGCTCAGAAGTATCCTGTTGTGTGTCTGTTGTCCAAACAGACACACAACAGGTAAACAGAATCATCAGGTGTCCTCTTACATAAAGCACCCTGTACAGCAATTCCATTAAAGTGTCTCTTCTCCAAGCATCAAATTGCACCAATTGATAGTGTATCAAGGGATAAATATAAGCAATTATATTTTCATTAAGAAGAAAATGACAAAAATATTGAAAAAGGCCCAATCTTACAATCATTTACAAAATTATTGGATCTGACCCTGGATCCAGATCCACACCAAAATTTATTGGGTTCTCACCTAAGCCATCAAGTTTTGTCAAATTTGGTTCATAACTTTTTGAGTAATCCCGCAGACATAAAGATAGTATAACTGGACAAAATTCAGTAAAATTGAAGAGTCTTAAAAATGATGTCACCATTTTGTGTTTTTCAGCTGATCATAATTGCAAATATAGGCTTATTTTGTTGTTGCTTTTTCAAACTTAACTGATATAAAGAAACCTTCAACGGCTTCAGAAAATATTAATAACTTAGATTTAGTTATTGTTTCATGTTAATTGTACTAAAAGATGTGTTGGTCACTGTGAAAGTGATAACAGGTTGCAGTGCTCTGAAATGTGTGTTTTCATTTTAAATTTAGCTTCATTTGGATCAGAGATTGTTTCTTTAATCTAGGTATTTATGTACATATTTTCCATACTTCTCTTCAGGAAGGACAAAAAGTCAATTTGTTTACCTCTGGGACTAAAAGGGGACACACTGTTGAGTAAGTGTTTACTGAAATACTGATTTAATGTCATTCTTCACTCAATGTTTTCAGTGCAGGTCATTACAGCGGCTTCAGACCAGGTTTCATATTCCATTACAACAATAAGAAAAAAAGAAAAACAGGGCCATTAAAATTGTTTGGTCTAATTAGTGTCTTACTCCACTGCTTATAGTTTTGCCTCTTGACTCGGCCTTTGTATGGGCACTGCTCTTTGATTACCGGGGACATGTTGTAAGATGGACCGCAGCCAGTTGAAATGCAGTGAGGTCATCAGTTTAAGTAGAGCCCCAGATGATTACAGACCCAGGCAAAAAAAAAAATAAAATAAAATAAAATAAATAAATAAAAAATCCACTCCAGCTCATTAATCAAAGCCTTTTCTGTGGTCTTGTAATGGTAAAGATTTATACTAATGTGATTAAATTTACCAATATTCCCCCTGCGTTTCTCTCCTGATTACTCATTTGAATCAGGCTATAAGCTGTAAACAGCCTTTCTGCCTGCTGGGCTGCAGCTTGGGCGCTCTGTGTAATAGTGTTGGTTACTTGTCACTCATTAGGTTGCTTTCACTGCTGCCGCTAAGCCCTCATCAGGAGGTTTTTGGCTGAGCGGCCGGCAGGAGCCCTGATCCAATTCACCTTTAAAGTTCAGTGGAGCTGTCTGGGTTTCCACGGGTCAGTGCGTTGCTCTGCATGCTGTGCGCTCACCAAGAGGCCCTCATTACCTCATTTCCCCTACTGTAACCAGACATGCATTTCTCTCTCATGTTTTGTTGGGTAAAGTTTGTGAAATTTATCATAGACCAGTGAAAGAAGTATTCTAATCAGACCAAGACCATATTGGCGATCATGCATGTCTGAGCCCAGTATATACAACCTGCATATGTTATGTTCCTGACAACCATTTTCCAAAACATAAAACTGTATTTTAGTTTTACTGTTATTTTTTTTTTCCAAATCCCCTAATTTTTCACAATCAAATGTTCAGGTGATACACCCATCTTAAAATTCAATGTTTCACCTTCACTTATGCACAGTTGTAGCAGACACAGTTGTGTTAATTTCTCTGTAAAAGCCGTCTTCTCTGGGACTATATTCCCTGGCGGAGACATACATTGTCTTCTGTGCAGCTCCAAGCTGGATCAGTTAAATAAACCTACTTCAACGAAAAACCTAATAGACATGCTGTTTGTTGTGGTGGATTACTTATCTCAAACACGTTTCAAGTCTCTACAAGTTGATTAGAATGAACTGAAACCAATGACAGTCTGGAAGGTAGGAAAAAAAATCTGAAATTTACCGCTAAAGTAGCATATTTTGGGAAATGATTATCAGTAACGTAGCGTATATATGGATTGTATTGGGCTCAAACATGCACGATCACCGGTATGATCCTTTAAACTTACAGTTATGCATTCAAAAAGCTATCACCAATTAAACTCCCCAGTATACTGCTAGCATAACCATCACTGACCAGGTGTTAAAAGGCTCTGAGATCATCTACAAGCTGCTCCTCATTACTCCAGATTGCAGATGAAGCCTTGGCTGCTCATTAACTATTGCATAACTGTGACAGGATTTTTAACAATCCTACCATCCATCCATTGATCCATCCATCCACTCATTTGTTCTTCAATACCTGCTGTAGGGTTGCCATCAAAGATTTTGGGCCTCATGAAAATCTATCACTTTGGACCCCACCACCCCAGTATTGTTTGATGGGTCATGGGCTCTTGCCAGTCACAGGATCTTAGAATCGACCTATCCCTCCCCCACTTACTGCTCCACAGCCCGGTGTGCAGCCTATCCCTGAGTTCATGGGGTGGAAGGCAGGGTACACCTTGGACAGGTCACAACTCTGTCACGAGGCTGACACACAGAGAATGACCAAGTCATTCATTTTATACTTTTTCCACCACTGTTGTAGGCTGAATGACCAACTTTTGCATTTATTTTGTGCCAACAGTTGAATTCATGTGAAGCTTTGGAGAAGAATAAACCTCAGAATTAGCCACACTTGACAGTTTCTCATAAGATCCATTTATTGGTCAGTATATAGAAATGAATCCCAACTTGAAAGCTGGCCTGGCAGCGCAGCGTTCAGCTCATTAACCTTCTTCTTAGCACCTTGCTGCAGTTAACAGTCCCTGGCCTCTTCCCCACTAAGACACATTCAGTGAGCTGCCAATCAGGTCAATGGTGCAATTAAGCAATGCTTTAAACTTGTTCAGTGGTGCTTGGAGGCTGTAAAAATACTTCCGTTTGAGTGTCACCAGGAGCCTGTGGTGGTTAACACAGCATTTGTGGGTGAATACATTGTGTGTAGTTAGTGTTAGTAGTCTGGTCACCAGGTCAAAAGGGCAAGTTGACTGAAGGATACAAGGAAGTTCAGCAGTTTACGCAAAAAATGTATTTATAGCTTTGGATGTAAACATTTTATACCCGCTCAATGCCTGTTTGATTAAACTGAAAGTACTCAGTTGATTTTTTTTCTTCACTTGTCCAACATTCAAATTTCCAAAGCAGCTAAGAATTTATGGACATGTTTCCTTGTTTGTCCCTGACCAGATGGACTGAGGTTTATTAGCGTGTGGTGCATGTCGGACAGCGGCATCTAGCTCAGTCAGGACAGGCATCATCAATCTTGTCCTTCAGTGAATGGGAGATGGGCTGCTATAAACTGTGCCTGATTGCCGTGTGCTGTTCCCATCTGAAATGTTCTCACCAAGGGAGGCATGGAAACAAAACCCTGCACATACAAAGTCTGTGAGGTCCTGTTGTGCCACATGTGACACACGTGACATTCTGAAACACTGTAGATTTTTTTTGCCAATATTACGTCTATATTTACTGTACTTGTCAATACAACTGATGCTATTGTCATATAATCCCCAATCATCTCTGAGTAGAACGCAAAAAATGTTTCTCAGATAGATCACGTTAGATTACTGGTTCTCAAACTGTGGTACAAATGCCACTACTTACAGCACCCTTTGTGCTGTGCCAGATAACTCTGAGAATTTCTGCAGAGCATCAAAAATGATTGAAATCTATGGAAATTTTGTTATTGTAATAGCCTGCCAAATAAAAAAAATCAATATAAAGCATCTTAGTAAGGTGTCGGGCGACCACGAGCTGCCAAAACAGCTTTAGTGTACCTTGACATAGATTTTGCACATCTCTGAAACTTTGTTGGCAGCATGAACACCATTCTTCTTGAAGATAATGACTCATTTTGGTATTTTGATGCAGCCGTTGGAGAGTGCTATCTAAAATATTGGTCCAAAAATCTCCCATAAGTGTACAATTAGGTTAAGATCTGGTGACTGCAAAAGCCATAGCATATGATTTACATCATTTTCACACTCACCAAACCATTTAGTGACCCCTCATGCCCAATGGATGAGGGCACTGTCATCCTGGATCAGGATAGAAATGTTTAGGATAAAGGTGATTAATCAGAATAACTTTTTATTGATTTTCATTTTCTCTCTAAGTAGACAAGTGGAGCCAAACCATCCCAGAAAAATGGCCCCCACAGTGTCTCTGTGTGTGTGTGTGTGTGTGTGTGTGTGTGTGTGTAGGGATTACAGGCACTCACTTAATGTATGTAGTGGAAAAAGCAGACTTGGCACAGACAGCACAGCAGGCCAGGTGAGGCTCACTGTGGGTATGAGTCATCTCTGTTGTCACGGTTACACAGCATCGTCATTTGTTTGCACGCCCCAGGCACAGTCATTCATTACAGAGTCAATTTGGGATGGCATTAAATAAATCAGTTAAAAGTGAATAGCGAGGGTTTGTGCCAGCAGCTCTGATTTACTGGCCTTCAAGCTCCTTATGCACAAGAAGCATATTTCACCTCAGCAATGAAGGAGAGAGGAAGAGCAGGAGGAAGAGGAGGAGGAGGAGCTCCAGCTACTTTTGATTACCTCTCTGCATTTGTAAGATCTGTGTTGTTTCTCAGATTGGATGAGGTCACCGCAAGATTGATGCGAGGTGGTATGGATGATGTTGAGTGAGGTTGCCCAGCTTCAAGTTGAGGAACTGTGTAAGTGTGTGTTTGTGTGTAAATATGTGTGCAGACTCACTGAGAGAGAGAGAGAGAGAGAGAGAGAGAGAGAGAGAGAGAGATAAAAGAGAAGATGAATTATGTGTGAGAGAGAGGAAGAGACAAACAGCTTCAAGTTGAAGACCTGTGTTTGTGTGGGCATGTGTGTGTGTGTGTGTGTGTGTGTGTGTGTGTGTGTGTGTGNTCTGGTCAGCCACCCCATGGCACCAGCTTAACCTCTGGATTCTCTACATTCTCCAAGTCAGGCACAAGTCTAGCCGCTGGTGCATTTAAGGTGATTGACGTTATTTGCTACCATTAGGCACTACTATGTAATTGACCTTTGACCCCTCACAAGCGACCTGTTGAAACAGCTTTAGACCAGATCGTCTAATCTCCATGGGAAAAGCCCTCAATCTAGACTCAGGGCTCTAAAAGCAATCAACACCTAAAGGTGAAAGAGGGGAGTGGGGATCCCTGCCACCAGATCCACTCTGATCCAGTCCGGGCTGATGAAATTATTTGTTCGTGCCCACTGAGCTGCAAAAACACACTTGGGTTTATGAGAAAACAACAACTGACTTCTGTAACACTGTATGACATTTTTTTTTAGATAAAATATTCCTTAAGGTAATTATTATTTCTAAAATTGTAGATAAGTCTATAAAAATTACATAAAAGGATCAAAGTTGCTCACTTTTATTTTCTTTATATTTGTGCCACCTCAAATTTGTCTTGTCTTGTCTTAATGTCTAATCTTGAATCTTATTATTTAATCTAAAAAAACAAAAATCTCTTGTTTGTACATAAAACAAAATTCCTTCTTCAAAGTGAAAAGGAGATTTCAGAAACTTCTTGACATGTTACATTTTGGTTGGATAGCCATGGCATATGACTACAAGGTCACTTTCTGCTCCCCTTTTAGAGTTTTTTTTTTTTTTCATCAGTGATGTGATACCAGCAGTTTGGAGGAATTAACAGTTTGGAGGAGAAGACTCAGCAAATACATGATTTAAAAGAGAGGCTGGATAAAAGATTTAATAAAAGAATGATTCTGATCTTATAGTTCCCTGTTCATGCTTGAGCTTCTGAATTAACTTGATGCTGCTGCTTGCAGGACCTCCAGAAAATGTGGAGCTGATTGACAACTTTATCAAAGCCTGAAGAGTGAAGGACGTGGAGCAATCCTGCTTTATTAGATGAATTCAGGCATTGTGGGGGGTCTGTCTGACTTGGTGTTAATGCCCATAAATGCTGACCTCTCCCATGCCTTGTGCCTCTCCAGTCCAAATATGAAAAGTGGCTTACAGGTTGAGAAGATCAAAATAAGCATTCATCAAAGTACACTCACATAAAAAGCTGCAGGCAACAAACATAATAGAAAATTGGAAGTTATATTAATCAGTTCCATTCTGTTTAGCAAAACATAAGTCATAATGAGGCCATAAAGGCCATAAATACAAAAAGTAAATACAGTAGACAAGAATGCCCATTCATGCACAGATTAAAAGTTTAATAGTTAAACAACATGTCTAAGTCCATTTTTTCCCCCAGCATGCTTTATTTATTTAGAAAAATGACATCCTGTTCCTGCTTTTGTCTTAATGTAAATGTAATTATTCTCATTGGCTCTAGATTTTTCATATATTACTTTATTAAACAAGAATATGTCTCTACATGGAAACTTTTCTGGTTTCTGAAGTTTGGTGCTTTGATCCACATTCCTCCCCTTTGGCTTTTAATGATCTGAGAGTTTTTGTTATTCTGTGTCACTCTGTATAACTTTGTTAAATATCACAATCTGTTTAAACATACCAAAAGCAGGCACCTTTAAAGTGAAAATCTTTATTCATATGTATTCTTGCTTCTGTTCAGTTCAGCATCTGGCTGCTTTCCTGTCCGCACGTTGTCTGTAATTATTACTTTTTCCTGTGTTTTCACTGGTGCAAGATAAAACCCAGATCCAACAGTTTACACAGTCAAAGTTAAAGCGAAAGCACAATGCTCCACTATTACATCCATGACATGTAAAATATTTCCTCTTGAAGTTGCCGTACGTTTCTTCAAAGTGCTTAAAAGCTGTAATTGGAAACAGACAGCTTGTGTATCACTCAGTTACAGTAGCCTGAAATATGTTTAAATGTGAGTCTTTCTTTACTTTTTCATGCAGCCAAATGACAGAATGACACAAATATGACTTTAATTAAAGCTTGTTTAGGTTTCATATTGTTCTCTGGGAAACTTTGAATCACAGAAATCCAATAAATGTCGATCTGAAGGATGTCTCACTCTTTAAAGCTTCAGTTTAAACCAAATGTCTGTGTATATTTCTTACAAGTATGCATGGGAAAGTGCTGCAGTGCCAGTACAGAGTGAATGAGCTCTCTGAATAAATGCATAAATTTACAGCTTTGTGTGTGTGTGTGTGTGTGTGTGTGTGTGTGTGTGTGTGTGTGTGNACCCCCGTAGCCCCTTTCCCCCTTGTTTAATTCAGTCCATCAACACTTCCTCCTTCAGCCTGTTAGTGTCACACTGCATTTCCTCTCTGGCTTCAACCAGACCGACTCACCGCAATCGGCCCGGTTTAGGGTTTCCCTCAAACGGCAAAGGGCTTCAAAGCCAATAACTGCTTTTTTGATTTTTATTGACCCAAAGACTCAACCCCCTACCCAAATACCACTCGCCCACATTTCCTTAAGGGGAATAAATTACTGTAAGGGAGGTGATTGTGGTGAGGTTTGAAACTGGTGTTGCCTTGCTGATGGCACCTGCAACTGATTTAACTAGGTGTTACGAAAATGTCCAGCCTTCAGCACCTCGGAGGATCCTTAAATGGCTTTTGATTTTTTGCACAGAAGAAGACTAGAAAAATATGAATGTACCACCTGTAATGAGTAACGATGAGGGTAGGGGTTATACTGGGCAGCCAGGGTTCCACAAGTAAAGTCATTTTCTGCATTTCCATCCACATATTGTTTGAAGCAAATTTCCAAAAAGGTTGGCAGTAACTGCTGCATCATCACCTTTTTATTACTGCTTCTTGCCTAAAATGCTATTTTTTTCAGTGAATGAATGTTTGCTCTATCCACATGTTTTGAGGAAGGAGGGGGATCATGCAACAAAACTCCTTGACTGGATTCAAACATTGACATCAAAGTTACACAGAATGAGTCTTCAGACACCAGCTTACCTAGATGCCCCATCATTTTCATTCTTCAATTTTTGTGCTTTCTAGGAGAAATTAGACTGTAAGGTTTTGGCAGCAATATGCCAAAGATTTGTCTGCAGGAAGAAGCATCATCATCATGCAAAAAGGCTTCGATATCATAGCAGGAAAAATACAGATGTACCTAATAACATTAATGATTATAGATTTAATTGTATCAGGGCTGTGATATTGTGCATGCTTGCTAATTCTAGCATACCTAAACAGAACAGCCCTCATCAGGGTTGGATTGAGATCCTAATTTACCGAGACTGTAAAGGACCATACCATCCATTTTGCATGTTTGAGCCTAATATATTCAATTTTCATTCAGGTAACGTTACTGACAATCATTTACAAAGCATACAACTGGAATGGTGAGTTAAAATTTTGTTTTTCCCATACCTTCCAGACCGCCATTGGTTTCAGTTCATTCTGGTACACTATTAAAATCAACTTGTTTATACTTGAAACGGTTCTTGGGATAGGTAATCCATCATCATGAACAACATGTGTCTATTTAATTATTTAATGTGTTTAAAGTGTTTATTTAATTTAGGTTTTTTTTAAGTTTTGTAATTTTAGCGTTTAAGTGCAATAAAAAGTGTGGCGTGAATGTATGTCTCCACTGGAGAATATAGTCCCAAAAGAAGACCTGCGTTTATTGAAAAATTTAAACNTGTATGTCTCCACTGGAGAATATAGTCCCAAAAGAAGACCTGCGTTTATTGAAAAATTTAAACGACAGTGACTTCATAATTTTGCGTAACTATTAGCAGATGAAACATTGATTTTTAAGGTAGGTGTATCGCTTGAATATTTGATTTTGAAAGATTAAAAGATTTTGCAAAATATCAGGAAAGCTGATATATTTTACCCTTTGGGAAATGATTGTCAGTACCTTACGTGTATTAAAATAGAATATTTTAGGCTCAAACTGTTTCTCCACACCAAGAAAATTATGAAAGAAAAAAATTATGCTTAAGTTAAGTTTAATTAATATTATATTGTGCAGTGCAAAGGCCACCAGCCGGCCCACTGATGGCTGTGGCCCATCTGTAAAAGTCTTGCTTCTCCTGATGGCCAATCAGACCCTGGCCCTCGTTAATCTCATTAGCTACACCTGTGCTGTTCATTTTATGCTCAGTGAAAGGAGCACAGTTCTGATGTAAAACCAGGACCAACACACATCATGAAGAGGCACCGTTAGCTACAAATGTTACTTTACTGCTAACATAACTTCCTGATGGAGTGCATCACTCAAAGTAGCACCGCCATAAGGTTGGGAGGCGCCATTCAACTCCATTGTCATGAGTGGGCCAACCAGCACGGCACAGTTTAACCATGGCTCATGTATAAAGTTGCCTTGGAACATGAAGCCTCCAGCAATTTGAAGTGTGATTAGTTTATTTTCTACTTTTTTTCACTTTTGTTTTTAAAGCAGACATATAGATATTTTCATGTTCATATTTTCATTTAGGAGTCTAACTTTGCACTACTTTAATGTGCAAGTAACACAATGATACACTTTTACTTTCCATGGCTGGAGCTTCATTGTGCACAATTTTAGGTCCTGTTTCTTTAAAACCCCCCCTCCCCTAAGCCCACTCTGTTCTGATTGGCCAGCTGTGACCACCCAGAACACCATAACAACTACCATGCAACACCATATGCCTATACGCATATGGCCTTAGCAGCCAGCTAGCAACACCTTGGCAACCACCTAGTAACCAACCAGGACATATTAGCCACCACCTACCAAACCCTACAACCACCCTAGCAACCACACAGAGTACCATAGTAACACCTTAGCAACTGTGACCATGGTAACCACCTAGCTGCACTCTAGGTGGTCACAAATACCATAGCAATCATGCAACCACTTAGCAACACCCCAGCAACGTCACAATATCTGTAAATCTTCAATATTTATCCATACTTGTTCAAAGAGTTTGAAGTATTTATTCTAAGCGTAATGTGTATTTACTACTGTACTTGCGTTCAGAAACTATAAATCCCATGAGCCTTAATTTTTTATATCATGAAGAAAATCATTGTTTTATCTGTCTTAGAATAAAAAAAGGTGATCATACTTTACTGTCCAGCAATAGGAGAATCAGATTTTTATTAGAATATAGACAAAATCCCCAAGAATATGTTTCATATTTTCAGAAGACTGATGAAAGAACTCCTCTATGAGAAAATACATTGTGGGGTCAGTCAAGCTGAGAAAGAGGCTGGGACTTTGGCTTTCTATTGGAAAACTAAGCCAAGGAACCAATGAAGTTTTACCACAGAAGAAGGATTACACAAAAAAGCGGGGGGTGCGTTTCAATGTCCAATCTGTCCCTGCGGGTGGAAAGGTGGAGAAAGAACAGACAATCTGTAGATAATCAACCACCCAATGAATGCCTGTGATCTTTTTGGGGAAATTGACTCACTAATGGCTCGCCTTGTGTCCTGTGTCATTTCCTTTTGATGTGATCGGGCAATGATGATCAGTGATCTGGCTGCATGTTGTAAAGAACTCTCAGCAGGCAGTTTTAATTACCGTGGGTGGGTGGGTGGGGGTGGGG
>VXCM01004809.1:20989-39347 GCA_014773175.1 Lucifuga dentata
TGGGGGGACGACTGATTTTGCTGTGGAACCCACCCCATCTGGTTCGCATTTCCAACACAGACTGACTGTAAAACAACACTACCAGCGCTGTCACCCAAAACCAAAGCTTCTCATGTACAAAAGAAGCCCAGACCCTGATTATCATTCGGTGCAGGGCCATGTGAGCGACAGTTGCCCCCACCAACACCNAAAAAAACAAAAAAAAAAAAACAACTGATGTCAAGTGCACACACTACATACACTATCTCAGACAAATCAGAGCCAGGTGCTTTCATATTAGAGAACTATTGCAAACATGTGCGTGTTCTGCGTGTCCTCATCATTTTGATCCCTGTGTGACAGTAAAAGGCTGCTGTGGCCCGGTTAACGGGGAAGGGAACACCCGTTATAACTCTGCTGGGTTTGTTCTGCTGCCAGAGAGCTGACTGATGGGGCTCTGTGCATGCACACACACACACACACACACACACACACACACGCATTTCCTCCTCCTGTCTTATACTTTCTGCTTGTATCCTCTGTGTTTCAGTATTTTTAAAGTTTCATTTATATTTTTGTTTTTCCGATTTGCACAAAATTCTCTTTACTTGTGTTTGTTTGGTGTAAAAATTGCAGAAGTGCAAAGTAGCTGAGTAAATTTGCTGTTTGAGGTGCTGGTACTTTACTAGAATAACATTTTGGAGGCCTTTCTGCTTTTTCTTTACTGCAGAGGGAAATATTCTAATTTTTGTTCTGTTACATTTATCTGATGCCTGTAGTTATGAGTTACATATATGTACCTTTCATTCTTTCCTTCCTTTCATTTTTCTTTTCATCTTTCCTTCTTTCCCATCTATCCTTCTTTTCTCCCTCCTTTCTTTCCTTTTATCATTCCTTGCCTCCTTCGTTTGATATTCCCATCTAACCTCTCTCTCCATGTTTACTTCTTCTGTATACTCTCTCTCTCTCTCTCTCTCTCTTTCTATTTAGTCCCTCTTCTCCTGCATANCTTCTTCTGTATACTCTCTCTCTCTCTCTCTCTCTCTTTCTATTTAGTCCCTCTTCTCCTGCATATTGTTGTTTTTTCTTTATTTTTTGGTCTTGTTTTCTCCCCCCTCTCTCTCTTTCTCTCTCTCTATCTCACACACACACACACACACACACACACANCACACACACACACACACAGACACACACACTCTCCCCCTCTTCTCAGGTGCATCACAGAGAAAAGAGTGCAGTGTCCTTTCCCAATATCTATAAAACTTCACCATTATGAGGTGTGTTGGATAATACGGGTCTTTAAGATGTCAGAAAAAGAGAGAGAGAGAGAAAAAAAACATGGACATGGGCCGACTACCCTCTCATGAAAACTCCACCCAAGGTCACAATCTGTAAGATAAAGTATGGGAATGCACACAAGCATAACTTGAGGATCTTGTTCAAAGTGAGGAAACATAACATGTGTATCCAGAATACATATGCTGAGAGAGAGAGAGAGCGAGAGAGAGAGAGAGCGAGAGAGAGAGAGAGCGAGAGAGAGAGAGAGAGAGAGAGAGAGAGAGATGGGAGTGCAGAGAGGGAAAATCAGAGACAGAAAAGGACAGATATGGGTTTCCAGATTTAATATCTCCTGGGAAAAAGTGGAATGAGAGGAATCATTGCACAAGGAGTCTGTGTTGTTTTAACGAGTGCGGTCTAATTCTTCCTTTGAACTTCAAATAACTGTCAGGTTTTTTTTGTTTTTTTTTTTAAGTGGAGCATCATGAAATACAAAGACAATACTGGGGAGNCAGGTTTTTTTTGTTTTTTTTTTTAAGTGGAGCATCATGAAATACAAAGACAATACTGGGGAGATGATAGGGTTACTGATCAGCTGAAACAACTAAACTCTGATAAACAAAACACTGTACTACATTACAAACCCTGAAGTACATTAATCACCAGCGCGTTGCACTCTCCAGTCCTAAAACTTTCTCTCTCACTAGATTTCTAATATTTCATAGGGTTTCAATTCAGGCGGAAATAAGCCTAAAGCATTTTGTATATATTGGCATGGAGTGGCTACAGAGGACTCAATTATGAACAGAACGCAAGTTTAAATAAGGTCTTCATGCTCAATTCTAGCAAACAATACAAAAAGGGACAAGCAGGCAAACAACGGTCAAAAACGTTGGGTTTCCATTCTTTAACAGACTAACAGGCAGAACAGGCTGACAAATCAAAAACGTTGAGGCAAACAGTGGTCAAATAGTTAACATCAAAGCAGATAGGCAGACAAAATGGAAAAATAGGCAGATCTGTTAAAAATTACAACAACAAGCAACAGATCAACAACTATCTGGCAAAGAATAAAGGGAATGAGTTGGCATATAGAGACAGTGGCCTGGTGAGATGATTTATCATGTAGTTCTGATCACTGATAGATGTTGATAAAAGGGACAGACTTAATACACATCTATAAATTTTTATTTCACTTACCTGTGAAATTATATGAGTTGACAAGATATGTTTATTTACCTGTTTGTTTTCAGTCTTTGATAGTGACAGAAAAAGTGGCAGAATGTAAAGTACGAAGGTGTGTTCAAGTGCACTGATTGCCATCTGCAATGTCCCACAGAGGACAAACATCTCTCCCAGGAAGAGAGAGTGTTTCTCTGACCTCCTGCTATCAAAGCAGATCTCCTCCTTCTCCTCCTCCTCTTCCTCCTCCATCACTTTGCTTACTCACTCAGCTGTAATCGCTCTTTTTTCAGTTAGCACAGGTGGAAGGATCCCAAAGAACTGCAGCTTCTGATACATTTTAATGATGACTTTGTAGAAGCATTAAAGACAAACTCGCTAAAAAGTTGCCAAAGAATTTATTTTGCTCCATTTGGGAGCAAAATAAATTCTTTTGCATGCATGTTCTTCATGCATGTTCCAGATCTTCTCTTCTGAATTTAACAGATATTGTGTTCTTTCCAAATATCTGGTGTTGATCACTATCAGGGTGTGGGGAATCTTCACGATGTCAGTTTCATAGTCCAGAATACTGGATGTTACTTCATAGATTTTATGTTAAATAATAAATATTCTCAAGTAGGTGTCATGGAAGGTTATCTCCATGAGGATTAATTTTTATACTTCAGTAAATCATGTTCTGTCAATATATTCTGCTGCACCAACTTTACACCTAATTTAAAGGAGACATGATGTACAGATTTCTATTTTTTTTTAATTTATGTATAGCATCTATTTTTAAACCTTTGCAATGCTTTAATGTAAAAAAAAAAAAAGAAGAAAAAAAAAAGATCCACTTCTATTCTGCCTTGCCTCAGAACCACTGTGCACACTGAGTGAAAACAAGACTTTTTAATGTAAAATCCTGCTGTGTTCTGATTGGCCAGCTGTGTCAGACCTGAGCTGGCAACACCCACAAACTGCAAAACACTGTCAAAACTCTCATTAACTAGCCTCATACTTGGTGGGTGTGACTAACCAGGTGTGTAGGTGGATAAATTCAAGCGTGTTACATGTTGATGGAAACATGTTACAGAAGTAAGGGACTAATCAAAAATTAAGCTTTCAGGGCAGTTCAGGACCTGTAGGTTTGTTTTGATGGATGTTTGATGGATGATGTTTTGATGGTTTCTTCTAGGCATGAAACTCAAGCTCAACACACAATTGAATAACTTCAAATCTCAAAAGGATCCCTGCAAAGATACTCAAGCATAGGAAGGTAATAGATTAAAAAACGGGAAAAAAAGCAAAATACGCTACAAACAGTTCATTTTTTTTTCAGAAACAGCCCTACTTTCACGTTTACTCAGCTAGGAGAGTAACTTATGTCACGCTCAGGCAGCTTTTGAATCTGCTGCCATTTGACTCCGGTACAGAGAGGATTTCCACTCTAAAGCCTCTCACATGCAGATAGTTTAACAGAGCAAACACAGAGGTCAAGATGACAACACGTCACTTTTGCTGTGACCAAAAGCCAACAATAGAACACGTGCTGGAATTATATAGAGTCAACACTTCAGTGGAGAGTACCAGTATGTTTTCGCTGCCCTGACACTCAAAGGTTGTCTTAGACACAAACACACTGTAAGTGTAACCTGTAAAATGACCATGAACTAAAATCTAACCACCCTTGTGAAAAAGGTAAAGTAGAAGAATGCTCATTAGAGTGCACAGCCTGAACAAGCCGAGACAAAATTTTTTCCCTAATAATAAAGTAAAATGACTATAATAAACATAATATTTTTCCTTATCTATCTCCTTAACTACCTAAGATACTGTACAAAACTGTTTTCATACGACTGAATCAGCTTAATCTCAGCTATACATTAGTGGTTGTTGCATGTTTGAAACCCTATTTTGTTTTACTGGGTCTTCTCTGGGTCATGCCCCACAAAGTTCCATCAAAATTGGTTCATAACATTTTGAGTAATCCTGCTTTTTAAACAAAGGAGGGAACAACGGCATAAACATTTAGCCGGCTGACACGTAGAATTTGTATTATTTATGTAATTTCCTTCAGCGTTCTAGTTCGTTTTTATCTCTTGGCTACTTTGTCGACACACTTGAAGCATTTAACATGGCAGAAAAGGAAACTTCAGCTCAAACTCCAAAAGGAAACAGAAAAACTGCAGTATTTTACCCTGATAACAGCAGCTGAATCCTGCACTCTATTACACCCAGCTTTGTCTCCCTGACAAATATTTCCCCATCTCACAGCAAATCTGCCACGGTGAAACAGCACAGAAACGCCTCCATATGCCGCTATAGAGACAGAACATTCCGGGCCTTTGTTTAGCCATGGCTGTTCAGAGCAGCTGCTTAAAATGGCCGCCCCTTTTTTATATCGTACCTTGTTGTATGGACACTGACAGCGAGAGCCACAGAGAGCATCACTTACATTCCACCCCCCACCCCACCCCACCACTTGATTGCCGCTCTTTTCTAAGGGGATGTGTAAGCTGTTTAATGTCCACAGCCCCCTGAGACAATGGACCACTTGACCTTTGACCCCTCTGAGGAAAAGGCAGGCTTAATCTGATGTTGAGATCCTCTACCGCCATTGTCTGTGGGGAAGGGCAGCCAATGTGGCTTTAGACTATAGAAGGGTCAGTCATTGCACCTGCACACCAATTTGTTTGTCCTCCCAACACACACACACACACACACATACAGAGCCCACCCGTGAAAGATGGCGCTCTTTCCACTTGTCTGCTGACCTTATTTTAACCCCACAGTCACACTCATCCATCCATTTATGCACAACAGGAAAACTTATCATAAATCTGTGTATTTCCAATCAATCATTCTTCCTTCCGTCAAGGTTTGTCAGAATTTGCCAAGAACTGTTTGTTGTCCTTCTGTTATTTTGACTAGTTTGGTAGAATGTCATCTTTAATTAATCTATGATTGTGTTTGATTGTGGCTTTGCTTGGAACCTTTACTGAGATCACTTAAAGGAACAGTTCACCTGTTATTTGAGCTGAATTGCAGATGCTGTTGATTCCTGATCTCTGATTTGCTAAAGTTATGGTTTCTAGTAAAGACAGATGCCTGGTTGTATTTTATAAGGGTTGCCATGACTACACACTGCCAGTCTCAAAATAATGATGAAAATAATTAAGAATGTGTTATTTATTCCTCCTAATTTTTATACTGTACATGTTACAAATTTCTGCAAAATATGGATGGCTAAGTGAAAACTTTGATGTTTATTGAGTACTGATAGTGTTCATAGAACCAAGTATAAACTGTTTGGAATCAAATAATTAACCAGATTCTTTGTCTTATTTATTTATTCTTTGATCAAATACTTCCTGATTTGGTTAATTATCTCCACCAAGGAGGTTATATTTTCACCTGCCTCTCATGGTTAGTTTGGATCCAGGAATTTTAAAAATGATTTCTTAGCATTGTGAGATTGGGCCTTTTTATATATATATATTTTTTTGTAAATTTCTTCAGAAGTAATACACCAATCTCAATGAAAAAAATCAGGCCTATTTATCCCATGATTCACTTAAATTTAAAAAAACAAACAAACAAAAAAAAAACACGTTTAAGTTAGACAAAACTTGTGTATGGTTGCGTGGATTAAAATTAAACATTGATGTAGTAAAAAAAAATATATGTATATATATATATAGTTTAAGTTTAAAAAGTTTTTTTTTTTTTTTGGAGGAAAGCTTATGTATACTTCATAAATAAGTTAAAGAACAACCTATTCAAAACTGAGGGATCATACTGGTAGTGGCATGAAAAACTTTACCAAATAAAACAACTGTGGAATCAACATATTTGTAACACAAAACATGATTCAAGACACTTTAATTTGCTTTTTACTCTACATATTTTACAGTTCTTACACCTCATAAGAACAGAAGTATTTGGTTAAACAATTTTACAGATTATTGTTGCTAAGGACACAAATTTGACTCCATTTTTTTTTTTTTTTTTTTNTTTTTTTTTTTTTTTTTGCCATAAAAGGTCTGAGTGTACTTTGAATGGATAGCAAACGGAAATAAAGCATATTATAGTATTCTCCATTTTATATTTGACAGTCAGTAACAATCAGTATAATATATTATTTTCAGATTCTAGTAAATAAAGGAAAACACAAACAAAATATGAGACTAAAATGTCTTTTAAACAGTATAGCCTAAAAATAAACTCACCAGACTGAAAGAATGTTTATTCTTTGGTGAATAATTATTTCTTATTTATATAAACACCAAAAACACAATGTTTTGCAGTCTGAGACCACTACAGAACTGTTATGTTTCATTTGCAAAACATTACCCACATGTGGCCATTTGAAACTGAACATCCAGAAGTTTGACTCATGCAATGTAGAAATTATATTGGAACAATATGGACAATAAAAATACAATAACTTATTCATAGAGCATAAATTATTTCCATATCAAATATTTACATATGGTAACTTTGAACATCAGTGCATTGCAGACAAACTTATGTATCTCCTCCAACACTAACAGTGAGCTGCAGTTGTTTTGGTGGAAATGTACTTGTATTTTATTTGATAAGAGATTTCACGTTTTCTCCAGCTCTAAAGTACATTCCCTGAATCATCGACCATGTCAAGTGCTGAAAGTCCTCTTTCTAAACTGGGCAGAGATATTTCTCAAAGTCGGGAAAACTTATTTACCTGAAGATTATTTTTTGTCGTTCTCCAGGATAGAGGAGAGTTTGCAAAAATTAGCTAAATTGTTGTAGCCCTTAAAAGTGATGTTTTTTTAAAATTATTTATCCGCTTCAAATAATTTTGTTTTCTTCAAATGGTATGTACCAAAGTGCCTCCTCTCAACCTTTTGTTTTTGATTTGCTAGCGTTTTATTTTATATCTAGAAACTAGCAGGTGATGCAGTTACTGAGTCTATAAGACAGGAAGTGTCCCTTCAACAAAACAAAAAAAAACAACATGAGGTAATAAACATGGCCATGTTGGTGCACAGTTTTTAAGAGCTCCATCTTGATAAACGAACCAAATAACACCTTCTCTCTTTAGATGCTGTCTACCTATGAGGCCTTTTTGATCCCGCTAACTAGAGAGCCTGCTGAAAGAACTCTAGATGGCGCTGATTCTGACATGTCCTAATGAAAATCTTATACAACTTTTTTTGTGAGTTAACTCCAGCCGATGCTTCCATGGTGGCTCAAACATGAACCTTTCCTCCAAGAGCCACTTTTCCAGTTCCATAAAGTCCTTAACCTTCTCAAAATCTATTTTTAGTGAACAAGGAGGAGGTCAAAATAAAGGACTGGAACTACTACCTACAACCACATGATTCGACCACCATGTCCTCATACTGTTTGTAGACCACGTTGTTTCCTGAGTCGATGTAGAGGATGCTGATGGGGCTGAGTTTGGACGGGGCGCAGCAGCTGGGTGGCATGTTACTTGGGTTCATGGAGTTCATCAGAGTCTGGATGATGGCGTGGTTGGTGGGCTCCAGGTGGGAGCGCAGGGGGAAATCACACACTCCCTCGCAGTGATACGCTTCGTAATCCAGTGGGGCGATGATCCAGTCATCCCAGCCCAGATCTCTAAAGTTGACATGCAGCGGCTTCTTGCTGCACCTTGATTTGGACTTCTTGCCGTGTCTCTTCCCGTGACGGGTTTTGGACAGCGCTGTCCTCCTTCTCCTGCTGGTTTTGGTTTGCTGGCCTCTTTCTTTGGCCTTCCTCTCCAAGCCGAGCAAAACCTTCCCCTCTCTCCTCTCGCTGAAAAGAGTCTGCCTTTTCTTGGACCTGGTGAAGACAACTAAGATGGCTTTCTTCTGCTGGGGACGTCCATGCCTGTGCAAGCCGAGACGATGCAGGTCCAGCTCCCTCTCCGGGTTGTCGAGCATCATCCTGAGCTCCAGGCAGAAGTGCTTCCCTTGGGTCTGCTGCTGCCACTCTTTGAATATTTCCCACACATCCAACACCTCCCACTTTGGCCTGTGGGAATCTTGAAGGTCCAGCGTTTTGGAGTCGAGCAGCTGCTGATCATGGCAGGAGAGGATCTGGATGTCGACAGGCTCTGTTTCCGATATCCTGAAATTCCCAGACACTTTGGTGTATATCCTGAGTTCAGCCCCCAGCACCTCTGCTTTTTCGGAGAGGGTTGAGACGTCGAACAGATACTGCTGTCTCCTCAGAGGGGAGAGTGGGAGGTAATCTGTGGAAAGCATTAAACACCAGGGTCAGACGCATTCTCACGGAGATGATGTGTATGCCACAGAAATGTGGAATCGGAGAAAGAAAAAACTTACACTGCTATTCACCAAATTACTGCATTAATCTGGGAGACAAATTGCCATGGGCAGGAAAATCCTCAAATTCTTCTCTTCAGTACTGAAGTACATTATAAGGTAAAGTCCTGCATTCAAAATTCTACCACAAAATGTACACAATCATCAAAAGTAAAAGTCCTGACAGAGTGTTAAGCATTACCAGGCATCTCGCATGTGTTGAGTAAATATACTTTATTACTTTCCATCTCTCATTGCAAATACAGGCAAGACACACGCACACACACTTTTGCATTTATGTCATATTAGGTATTTTATGCTACAACTGGTTGGTCAAATCTATGTATTCACTGGCTGGGATGCATTTATCTTGTAAAAGCCACACTGGAGCTGCTTATATCATACTTTTGTGTCTTTATGGCTCCAATCTGTGGATTCTGGTTTGATTTAAACGCCCATGATTCTTTGATTTTGACTGTGGCTGAACTGGGTCTTCAGCCTTCTAGTGTACTGCCCCCTGCTGCCTGGAATGACTTACCACAAGTAAAAGACAGAGTAACCCCTGATGAATTCAGAGATTTTTAATAGAGATGTAAAGTAACTAAGTACATTTACTCAAGTTCTGTATAATACTTGTACTTTACTTGATTATTTCACTTTCCCAACAGCTTTCTAGCATCTCCTTTGTAGCTTAACCTTCCAGTCTATTATCAAAGAGAAATGTACTTTTTACTCCATCACATTTATCTGAAGACATGAGATAAACTATATTAAATATTGTCTTTGTTGGGCAAAATTTATCTGTAAAACAAATCTGTATCTCAAATTTGTTTTAGTCAGATGGCACAATGAAACATTATCTTCAGCTATAACCTAAAATATTTTAGCTTATATCTAAAGAATAAAGAGAATTTACAGAATTTTCATCCTTCAGTTCACCTGCAAACTCCATTTTAGCTTAAAAGCCTTATTGTCTTATTTTTGTTTTGAGATTTTTATTAGTTCATTGCAGACTTATTATTTTATTCCAACCTCTTGAAAGCGTCGTTCCCAGTGATTGATCCATTTTTGGCTTTTTTTTTTTTTTTTTTTTTTTTTTTTTTTTTTTTTTTTACCAGATTACATGTTAATTCATCAATAATTTAGCAACGAGAGACACCATTCTTCACTAAGAGTACTTTTACTTTGCTGCTAATACTTAAGAATGCAGCACTTTTTTAAATTTTACTTAGTTTTTTTGTTTACTTTTTAGTCATTACAGAACAGAACTATTGGAAACTGAAATAGGTTTTAACTGAGAGTGTCTGGCTGGAGATTTGGTATTTTTCATTTTATTTAAAATTTGTGTGTGACAATGTGTACAATTTGTTCAATTTGAATGCGATCTTAAAAGGCAACAGCAACAATAATAATAATAATAATAATTTCCTCATACCTTGGCCATTGTCGACAAAACTTGCAATTGTGTTTGCAGCTTTAGAAGAACGGAAAAAACTCGCGTTGAGCCCCAGTTTCTCCGCCGTGGAGAAAGTTTTGTAAATGGACAGCATATAGTCGTGAGGCTCGATCAATTCTTTAGGCGTCGCTTTATTATTTCTTTCGATGGATGGTGGCGCGTAGAACTCCTTCAGATGTTTGGACGCCTCTTGCTCATCAAAAAGCTTCGTCACCTTGCTGGTTTTGGAGGAAGATGGAGGTAAAATAGCAAGAGCGCGGACACAGGAGGTCTCCCATGCAAACACAAGAGCCCCGCAGAGGACAGCTAAGAGACAGAAATCCATCCTCTGGGCTTCTTTTTTGGGGGTCAGGGTTCGGGCTGCGCTGCGGTGGCCGGCGGACCACGGGCAAAGCTCCGCATCCACTAACAGCGAGTGGTCGCTCCGCAAAGTGCGCTCCGCTCAGGACAGGCGGTCCAAAGTTAAAAAAGGGGGGAGAGAACACGCCCACCTTGTACTGTTATCTTTTAAACGGTGGGCGCAAATTAAGGCCGTGAATCTTAATTGTTCCCCCGCCACCCATCACCGCTCCCGGAGGAGGCAGATGTGCGCCGAAAAAGCTGCGCGTCAACCTGCGTGTCTGTGCGACCACTCGCGTTTCGTCTTCAGCAAACGTTTCCAGAATTTACTTGCATTTTTCTTTCTAAGGACTTAATTTCATCCCATCTCTCTGTCCAAACTGAAGTTGAAATTCTCAGTGAATATAAAGGATTTTACATGGACTCTACCGCTCTCTAGCGAGCAGAAAAATATTGCGCAAACCTGAGGCGATACAGCAATCAGCGTCTTTCAGCACCACGGACAGAGTCCTCAACAAACGAGTAAAGTTTAAAAATAAAAAAAAAAAAAGTTCTGTATTTACTCAACTACTTAAGGAATATTTTGAGGCCCGCACTTTACTCCAGTATTTCTATTTTCAGAAACTTTCTACTTTTACTCCACAACATTTACCTGACAGCTGTATCTAGTCGTGGCTTGCAGAATCAGATTTTTCATTCAGCCTATAATAATGCCATTAAATTTCGTCATTGTGAGGCGAAAACCTTTAAGCCTAATTTCTGCCTGATTTCAACTAAATACAGTAAAAACTGATCTAAACTGTTTCAGAAAAGGGAAAGGGGTTTGAGAATGCACCACATCCATAGAATCTGAATTCAGGACATTGTCACGGCTCAGGGGCTGAGAATTCAGACGCATGCTCAGCAGTTTAAAGTGAATAAACAGTCCTTTAAGTCCAGGCAAAAATACAACAGGTAGTGAGGGAGAATGAACTTGCAAAAAAAAAAAAAAAACAAAAAGGCAGATAATCCAAAACGGAAAACAACAAAAATATGACAACCAAACCATAAAACAAAGGCAGGAACACAAGCACATAAGTATATGTTAAGGAACAAAGGAACTGGGCAGGAATATATAGACACTGGAGTGATTACAAATGAGGAGCGGCTGACGAGGTCACGTGACTTGCAGTGGAGGGAAAAAACACAGAACAAGTGGGGAGAACAAAAGAACACAAAGAAAAAACAAAGGTGACAACTAGTGGACAGGTAAAGAAATGCAGACTCATGACAGACATTACCCAAAATTCGATAGAAGGTTTTTCATTCGAACCCTGTGTTTTTTTGGTGAACATATTTGCAGATTTTTAGTTATGTCAGTATAAATTGATGGTGATTTCATTACAAAATAAAATAAAAAATAAAATGTCAAAATTTAAAAATACACAGAATTTCCTCAGTTGGCGTGCAAAATGTTTCAGGGTGTTTATAATTGATGCAAAAACTTGTACAAGGTATGTGTTACTTCACCGTCAGAATTTTCATGCTAGACTTTTATTTGTGATGGATATTTTTTTCCACTTAGACAAGTAATATGTTTTTCACTGCTGGTTGTCACTTAGTATGAGAAATGAGAAATTGGCTTACTCAAGTAAAATAGTGACACAGAAAAGGGGTGTTTGGCCATGAAAAAATAGATTTTATTGGAAAGAGCATAAAGTTTCAACAAAGCCTCAACAAAATGTGCAAAGCAGTTTGCATCCTAAAATATAATATCTTCCTTCAGCCTGATGCTAGTTAGACACTATTACATAAAAAGAGGTAGTCTCTATAGTTTGACAGTCAGTATCTTCAACCTGATGTGTAATCATTTAAGTGCCATCATCATGAAATAAAGAAAACCCAAAAGAAACCAAAGAAGAAAATAAACAGAAAGAATTTGTTCATGTTTAGATGTGCATGTATCCTTCAATGAACGCTAGTTGAACATTTTCATGACACTAGCATATTGCAATGATGTCTGAGCAGCAGGCCAGTGAATAAATAATGCTAAACAGACACAGAATGCCAGCAGTCACGGTAGTACTGGAGTCAAAGATGCTATCGTTGGTGACATCCGGGGTCTGTGTGGTGCTGGGTGATGTGTTTGGGACATTGCTGGTCGTAGTGACCTTCGTGGTCTGTGTGGTGCTGGATAATGAATTAGTGACGTTGTTGCTGGTTGTGGGGGTCTGGGTGGCCAGAGTGGCCTTGACATCAAAGGAGCGTGACTGAGCGTCCCACTCATTCAAAGTGAAAGACATGGTCAGGTTCTCACCTGCAGAGAGAGAGAGTAAACATATGTAAGGTATTATGGGAAAAATACACTTATATCAGCCTATTTAAAAAAGGCTGTTATGGAGAAAACTGTCCCAGAACCACAAATTGTGACACCCTCGTTGTGTTGATATGGACACACAATCAAATCGCAATCACACACAAGATGCAACAGTGAGAGTCAGTGACTTTTCAGCTGTCTGCATTGAGACAGTAGAAAAAAAAGTGGGACTTTGTACCATTGCTGAGAATTGCCAGGTCAGTGTAATTGGCCCAGCAGTCATCAAATTGGATGGTTTTATTTCCTCCCAGTCCGTCCACAACATTTCCACTGGAGTCCTTCAGGCTGGCTGTGGCAGTGAGTGTAGTCACTCCCACAGAAACACACAATCCCTGCAGACACAAATAGAGCTCAGCGTTCACACGGCAGCTACTCAAATCTACAGTCCTACAGATATTTGTTTGTTACTTCATTTCTGCAAGTTTCATCATGAAAAATGTCACTGGGAAGATTCTCACTTGATAATCCAAACCTGCCAAAAGTCACAAAAACTCCAAAAATGAAAGAAAGTGTTTAATGATGTACTGGTGCCTCACCTCCTCATCAACAGCCTTGAGACTGGGCTGCTGGTAGAGCGGACCCACATACTCTCCTGCTATTGGCTCAACCACCAGCAACAGCTTGGCCACACTAGACACAAAGCTCACCTTAGGCTCCTCCCTTGTCACCTCTTCAGTAGCCACCTGAATTTTGAAGCAGAAAAATCATAAAACGGAGCTGTTACTTTCCCTGATTTGTGAATTGAAATGTCTGTCACTAGATTTTATGCTGTATTTTCCACCAAGCAGATGATTTTAAGTATAGCGTTGCGCAAAGCCTCACCTTATTCCAGCTGGGGTCAGAGGATGGGGGAAGAGGAGGGACTATGCCTATAGAAGAGACGTTGAAGCCGATGGACTGACTGAGGTTGCCAGAAACTGCTGCCTGACCCAAATCATTAGCAACATTCTTCAGGGTAATAAAGTCCTCCTCATCTAACAAAAACGCAGGAAACAGCAGAATTAGAAAAATTTCAAATTACTAAACAGCAAATTGTATTTCTTAGTGGTGGATCTCTGATTTCTTTTCACTAACTGTCGGTGTTGTTGGTGGTTTGCTGGACTGGAGGTTTTTTAATCTCCACCTCCACTGTCAGGCCTGTCTCTCTCTTCCTGCGTCGTGCGCCCCCATTCTCCCTGATGACCTTAGTGATCCGGATCATGTTTGGAGAAATTTTGAGGAAGAGGGCAAGGTTCTGCACCAGGTTGTCTCTAAAGAACTCCGCCTCAGTCATGGCGGGAATCTGGAAGGCAATGAAAAGAAGTGGGGAGGTTCGGATCTCCACTGGTGTGGAGCCTCTCACCAGAACCATCAGCATCTTCTTCTCCTGGTCAAAGAAGTTGGTGCCAATAGAGGAGTTCAGCGAGGGGACATATTCACCTGGAGTGATGAAAGACAATCAAACAATCAATCAATGTCTGAGAAAATGGCTTAAAAAATTCTGGAAATGTTACTTTTTTGGCTGATCAACCTGCAGAAATGTGCTTTAGATAGGTACAGCAAATACAACATTTATTTATTTCTTATTATTTTTTTTAATAATCCAAGTTACACAGAAGGATAATGCACATCTCCACCAGGGAATATAGTCCCAAGTTTAATGAGAATTTACAAAGGCCGTGTCTTCTACAGTCGTGTTTAAGTGTTAACAGGTGAAACATTGAATTTTAAGGTGGGTGTATCAACTGAACATTTGATTTGGAAAGATTATGGGATTTGGCAAAATAACACAAAAACTAAAATGGTCTTATTTTTTTGGAAAATGGTTTTCCGTAATGTAACGTAAACATGCAAAATCACTGGTATGGTCCTTTAAAGTTTGGCTGTCAGACATCAATGATTATGAATCATCAAACTGTACTGAACGACTTAATCAGTTTCAATTAAAAAATTAACAGTAAGCTACACCCATATCCATAATACAAGTTTTTAGCTTTGCAGTAGCATCGGTTAAATTCAAAGGCAAAATCTAAGGGTAAGTTTTGAAGAACTTAAGGTGATATATTTGTATTTATGTGCAGAATTCTTATAAGGGAAAAATTGGTTGTGTTTACATGCACATGATAATACAAATACTGCTAACAGACCAAGAAGAGAATGAGCAATTTTCACGATTCTTTAAAAGTGACGCCTAATACCCCCATGTGGATGTGATTATTTAAAAACCATCATGGTGTCGCCAAAAACAAAAACACTTAATCAGCTTAATCACATATAAAGAAATCGACTATAATGTCGAGTTGTGGATTATTTTAACAACAAAATCATACTCAACACACCAGAATATGGATAAGGGCGTAAGTCCTGCCCTAACTGTGTTATCGTCTTAATTATCTGAAGGTGCTGAGCTGTACCTGGAAACAATGGCTCTTTCAGGGTGTAGTCAGTGTTGTCTGCGTTCCACTGAGCGTTAGTGGGACTGATCAGAGTGTTCTGCACGTACACGTCCAAGCGCTGTGGCTTAGAGTAAAAGACTGCCACCAGGACGCTCTATATAAATAGAAAAAAAACACAATATAAGTTCATTTGGTGAAACGTGGAAAAAGTGACAAACACAATCAGGAGCCCAGGAATCAGTTTATACATTTATGCTGCTTTTATACATAATATACAAGTAGATAACAAGAGCAGGACAGAAGACTCGATAACTGACCTCAGAAGGGTCAGCGTTGAGCATCATGAGGCGAAGTTTCTGAGGGCTGACGCTGGTGAAGAAGACGTCGAAGGTGTGACCGGTGGCCACAATGCTGTGGAAGAGAGAAAGTCTTTTCTGGCAGGTGTAACCGGCACACCAGCCGTGATCCTGAGGACCTGCACACAAAGACACACTTCAGACATTAAAGTCACAGGTTTATCAACTACTGCGTATGAAAGCAATGAATATTTTAACTGTAAGCCTTATAGCTTCACTGCTGAGGAGTCTGCATATGTGTCACGAGAGCTGCTCTGTTATGATCTTGAGGCTCTCTCCCTCGTGGATGCTCCTGTGCGCTTTTCCCCCTCCCTTCCTGAGTTGTTAGTTCTCAGCTGTTGCTAATCCTGTCATTTAGCGCTTCACTATTTTAGTGGCAATTTGTCCGGTGTTCAGTGCCTGATTGTCGTTCCGACACCGATCGGCTCTCCAGTGCCTCTCTGTACTCCGAGCGTCTCCATCTTTTCGCCACCCGTCTGGTTTGTTTGCTGGTCTGTCTGACCATTGCTTCCCTGTGAATCAGTTTTTCTGTTTATACCTTTTTCTCTGGTGTTGGTTGAAACTCTCCTACGAAATTATTCTACTTGCTAGTTTTTTTTTAGTCCTCAAATCAAACCTCGTGTAGGTTTTGCCTTTTGTTGTTTGTTTTTTCTTATTGTTTGATGTTTGTGTGACATCATTTATAGGCATCGTTTTANTTGTTGTTTGTTTTTTCTTATTGTTTGATGTTTGTGTGACATCATTTATAGGCATCGTTTTACGTTAATCTGTGTATGACGTCAGACGCTGATTTATGTTAATTCTGGACTGGGCATGTCCTACTCTCCTCCATACCTCAGTATTTTGTTTTTTTTTTGTATGGTGTGAATTTATACTTCTTGTAACTCTGGTATCAGAAGTTACAGGAGTAATTCTTTGTATTGATATTTAGTTCTCTAGTCTGCCCTGCCTGTATTAGTTTTTGCTTGGCTTTGTCTGTTTCTCACTTATTGTTTTAAATACAAATTGTTCAGACCAAGTTTTTCTTTGTGTCTGCTTTTGGGTTCTTGCTATTATACCTGTTACAATATGCCTTTTATTTGTCATGGTCTGTTCTTTGGTCACTTCCTGTTTTATTTTGTAGTCTTGGTTTTGTTGCTGTCTAGTTTGCTTTACATCCGGTTTTTGTTTAGTTTCCCACCAGTTTTCTCCATCACCTGTGTTCTATCAGTTAATCACCTCTTCAGTATTTATGCAACCCTGGGTTCCTTTGTTTTCTGCCAGATTGTCTTGTTTGCCTGGTTAGCTTATTTCTTGTCTCCTGGTTTTCCTGCCTTTATGTTTGATGGTTGGTTCTTCTATTTTTGTCACCGCCTGCCTTTTGAATTATTTGCCTGATTGCTGTAAGTTCATCCTGCCTCACTATCAGTTGTATTCTTGCCTGGACTGAAATTAAAGACTGTTTTTTCCACATACTCTGCCTGAGCCTGCATTTGAGTCCTCACTCCTGAACCCACCCGTGACATTATTTTTTTTTTTTGAGAAAACGTTAATATTCACGGATTCAATGATTTGTAAATAAATCAGACACTTCAGTTACATGTGTCAAATATACTACATTGGCTAAAATGTTTTCTGCTTTACTATCATATCAGGAAATAGCTGAAAACAGGTAATCAGGAAGTAACAAAACTGATCTTACCGTTGAGCAGATCTATAAAGCCGTTTCCTAACACAGCGACAGGTGACAGACGTCTGGTCTCTATGTCAGCGTCCATGCTCTCGATTACCAGCATCCTGTAATTCAGCCCAAAGCACTTGTAGCTCTGCCAGGTATGCATAAACGTGCAGTCATCCCTGATTATACCTGGGGAAAAAAAGCCACAAGGCATTTTAGAGATTTGTGTTACATAAGCTGTCAGCAGATTGGTCAGACAGGGCAGCAGGTAAAGATTCTGTTTCCTGTTGAATATGCTTTGACAATAATCAATATAGAAACTGGATCTACTTCCTATGACACGACTACAATTGCACCTATATTGAACCATAAATGTAAAAGACAAATTAGCTTGTTGAATAAATTAATCAAACATTTTCAATTCCAACCTAAATACACTGGCTTGGATGAGATGCTGGTTTAATTTCTTTTTGATATTTCAAATTCTGTTTTATTATGAAGTTGGCAAAATTGAAAAGAAAACAAGCAGCTGTTGCTGTTTTCATCAGCTAACTAAAAATCTTTTGGCTGTAAGGTGTTTTTTTTTTTTTTTTTTTTTTAAGGTAGGTTTCCCTTGTTTTCAGAGCTTTGGCTGGGTTGGGTTGATGTGTGAGCCTGTAAAGCCCTTTGAGACCCTCTATATGATATTTGGCTATGCAAATAACCTTGATTTGACTTGACTGTTTAATCCTTAAAGAATTATTACCCCATTTTTTTAAAAAACTTGTACAATAACTTTATAATTGTCAAAAACTGTAGCGGTGAAAATGAGCAGATTCCAGATATTTCTGGCTTTCTGGACATGTCTAGCCTTAGCCGCTGTGACTCTGTAGAACAGGGGAAACGATAATGACACGAGGAACAGAACCCTCCACTAGACATGATTCTTCATGGTTGTTGGTTATGAAAGTTTGATTTGCACAAAAATTGGAAGCTCAGATCACCTAAATGAAACTTTGGTGAAAAATCAAATATTCTTTGATTGAGTCTGAATTTACAGTTCAAAATACAAGACTTTCTATGATGATATAATTTTTTTTTTTTT
>VXCM01004810.1:0-23809 GCA_014773175.1 Lucifuga dentata
AAAACATACAAAAATGCCCAAAAGGGTAAAGCCTAGAGCCGCTGCGAACCTGCGCGCCGCCATCTTCTCTGCAAGAGACTTTGGAAATTAATTACTTTAAAATACTACAGTAAAATTAGTTCATGATGTGTTTTTTTTTTTTTTTTTTTTTTTATAGCCCTGGAAGTGCTTAATCCAAAGATGAAAGTTTTATTTATTAATTACGTAAATTTCAATTTTTAGGGATGATCAAGGCATAGCACAGTGGTAAACTGTCAGTCTAGCATGTGGCAGACCAGGGTTCAGAGAGCCCCAGATCCAAATGAAACCCACAGTAGATCAACAACCCAGAGTCCGGCATAGTGCAGTGGTAAAGTGCAAAGTACAAAGACTGACCAAGGGGGTCTGCCCAGGCCCCAGGGACTCAATTGTGGCCACGCCCTTCTGACCCTGTGATGCTCCATCATTGGCTAGCAAGAAGCCAAATCTGCTAGGCTAATGAAAGTTATTATTAAAGTACATATTTTGACTTTTAATTTGCAAAACAGTCACTAATAATAATTTATCCTTGTTTGCTCTTTGGTATAGCTCTTCATCTGTCTCTTATTATTTCGTTATATTGACATTGAGTCTTCTTAACATTCCATTTTGGATATTGCACAAGAGTCTGTAAAGTACCATAGCCTGTTAAATGTTATGATTGGCATAATAACGGTGATCCAGGTGTGAAGTCTGCCAGACTGTCATGCTGGGAGACAGAGTGCCTGACGGGGCAAAGACTATATTACCCATCGGTGATAATACAGACCACTAGTCTTTTACATGTCAGATTTCATTTAATCATATAGTATTAAACAGTAAAGATTTATGAGGCCCTTTAAATTCTGCATAGACACTCAGGCTGCAAGTTGTTCACTACGTTGTTTTATGCTACAGCTCACACGATGCAGCACTCAGATGATTTTAGAAAAACTTCTTATCGTGGACATTTAACATTGAGGTCAATTTTCATTCCCTCTTACCAAAATCTGCCAATCCACAAAAGAACAAAAGGACATAATGGACATTAAAAGAGGACATAATTTCACTAAATTTACACTTAATGTATACTATTCTTGGTGATGGAGATCCTACATTGGCAAAAACTTGTCTTATGAATCCCTTAGATTCCACAACAAACAGGGATCAAGAATGGGCTTGTCAATTCATCATGTTAAACCATTTGATTACATGAAGTGTAATGAGAAGCACAGCCTGCAGGTGTCGCTATCAGAGGCTGTAGACTTGAGAGTTTAAGGGTATAATATAAACCTCACTGTCTTGTGTTGCATTGTGGAATTAGACAGCAATGAATGAGTGAACGTTAAAAAAAAATCTAACACATTCTCATGACGGCTACAACTCCTAAATACATTTAACTAATATAAAGCTTCTGTGTGCATTTATCATCACACACTCCATTTTAGCCATGAGCTTTTGATTTTTTTTTTTTTTTTTTTTTNTTTTTTTTTTTTTTTTTTTGTTACCGTACTTTCTAACTTGTTGATTGTATTTATATTTGAATGTGTTTTCTCTTTCGGAGAAAATAAAAAGTTTTCTAAAAAAAAATTAAAAGTGCACATAAATGGATGGAATGGTGGCTGACTAAAGAAATAAAGTATGGCAGGAATCCACTGAAAAATGGAATATTTAGAAACACACCGGGTGGAATCAATCTAAGCGCTGCCCGGAGCATTTAAAGAGCGACACGCAGCATGACAGAAGACAGGAAGTAAACAAAGTAGCATGCTAGCAACACCACGCTCGGAGAAGACGCTGATTAAAGTTTCTCGGCAGTATTGAGATCTGCGGTAGAACTGTGCAGAAGCTATTCGTTCTACGAAGTCCGGAGAAGCAGCCGGTAAGATACCGAACTTCATACTGCTTTGAGAGACTGTTTTCTGACGAAGATCGCTGTTGCTGTCGGCTATTGGCGTGGGTGTTGGTAGCTCATTAATGTGGCTAAATATTTTAACTCTTTAAGCGTTCACGTGTGTAAAGTTGCTTGTATATTTTCTTGTATCGGTAAATTTATTTATGAATTTGAGGTGTTTGGTAAAAGATAGATGTGTGTTGATTATTTGTCATTTGTAATATAAGTATTCTGGAGCACTTTTTAATACTGGCATGGTGAGATAATGATAAAACTTCGGATAGATCTGAACGTAATGTTTAATACTATTATATCTATGTTAAATGAGTAACAAAATGCATATGTTATCTGATGTTAAGCCAAGAATTATGACAATAGTGTGTATTAGCTTTAATTGTATTTAATATGAGAAAAGGTGTAAATTAAGTGATTCACTGATGCATAATGGTTTGTAATATTTATAGATGTGTGTATTTTTCTGTGGCTTATTTTTATCTGCAGTAGCTTAAATGTATATATCTTTTCTGTGTTTATTTAAAGGTTTTTCACCTGCCTAATTCTTCTGCCTAACCAGCTAACCACCTACTGCTAACCTATTACCTACCTAATGGCAAGTGAAGTACCAAAGAAACTGCTAAACCTACCAAAATAAAAGGAGGAAAAAGGAAAGCTGTGTGGTTATTGAGTGGAATCCAGTTGAAATCTTCAGGTAGATGAGTCAATCCTTTTCAAGTTTGGGAAACTGCACATCTGCATATACTCAAAAAAGCATAAACTTAACAAGAAAAGAACGGAAAACTTGACAATAAATGAGAAGTAGGAAGTTCAACAAGAGAACGACTGGATGATAAAATACCAACAACAAGAGAAGCGAGAGAAGGGAAACATCTATCTTTGTTAAGAATGTTTGACAGTTATATTCTGCATTTTTTTTTTTTATTATGAAAAGCAACTTTTTTTCATCTGTGTGGTCATTTATATTACACTTCTCATCCATCTTAGTAGTCAGCTTATATTAACAACATTAAAGCATCATACCAGCAATCGTGCATGTTTGAGGCCAATATATACAACATTGCATTTTACGTTGCTGACATTTCCCAAAATTTACTGCTTTAGCGGTACATTTCAGAATTGTTTTTCCAACCTTCCAGACTGCTATTGCTTTCAATTTATTCCAGTCCACTATTAAAATCAACTTGTAGAGACTTGAAACACGCTTGAGATATATAATCCATCACATTAGGTATTTTTGCTGAAATAACTTAATTTAACTGATCCAACACGGAGCTGCACGGAAAGCGATGTATTTTTCCGCCAGGAAATATAGTCCCAGAAGAAGACAGCTTTTACCAGGAAATTAAAATGACCATGCCTTCTACAATTGCGCATAATTTTTAGCAGGGAAACATTGAATTTTAAGGTGGGTGTATCAGAACATTTTATTTTGAAAGATTAGGGGATTTGGGAAAAAATAGGAAAAATTTTATGTTTTGGAAAGTGGTTGTCAGTAATGTAACATGTATGCTGGTTGTATATATTGGTTATGCAGATTGTATATATTGGGCTCAAACATGCACGATCACCAGTATGGTCCTTTTAGTGGCTTTGGAAATAAATTAGAACTTTAAAATGTGAAATAATCAATCATTATTAGGTTTTTGTTTAGCTACCAATTAATATTTAATGTATCACAAATAACACTTTTGTCCATATGATAAGTAACACATACTCATGTTCACATTATCTTTAAGTGACATTGCTTTTTTATTTTATTCTGTTATCACTATATATGTATATAATGTATAATAATCTTTTATTTGTAATTTTAATTATATACATCAAGCGATTTTGTCCTGATTGTCTTTGTTTATATTTCTGATTTTGTTTTCTTAAAATATGAAATAAAGAGTTACAAAAAAAAAAAATAGTTAAGGCAGTTAATTCAATGACTCACATTGTTTAACAGCTTTGACAGCTCCAGTGTTCTGGTGAAATAATGCATTCAAGTGTGTGTGTGTGTGTACAATGTATCAGTTAACAAGTAATGCTCAGAATTTGGTCACAAGGGAACAAAGACAACACTGAGGACATGTACTCATACAATATATAAAGCTCTGTAGAGGAATATGCTGAGACTTTAGTGCTCTCATGACATTTCATGTACACATTTCACTTTTGTCATTGCTACATACATTATTAACAAATTCTGTCCTGTTTTGTAAAAAGACTAGGTAATCTGTGTTTGAATAGACAATTTTAATGGTTTACTTAACAGGCTCATACAAACTTGTGACAAAACTTGTCATATAAGAATCTCCACAAAGGATGTAGTAAACACAGTACACCTTTTCTTCTACTAATTGAGAGAAAAGAAAAAAAAATGAAGTGCTATTGAACTATTTAAACACAGAGTTGAGTGGCTTTATTAAAGCTTGTTGTATTAATGGTTGTTACTTTAAATGTACAATAATAACACCTTACTTTTACTTATCCACTCTGACTCTGGCTGTTAAAAAAAGTATGGTTATAGATGCTATTTTTAAGATTATAATTTAAATCAAATCTATTGGGTTTGTGATTCACTTACATATTTGCAGGATTAGTTACATGACAAGTTTTACTTGTAATAACTTGCAAAAAAAAAAAGTACAAGTTATTTTACTTGTCATTCAACTTAAGCATTACATTGTCATCAGCAAATGTGATTTTCAGATCTCTTTTACAACATGTTTTCATGGCAACATTTGCATTTTACACCATCCTGTTGATTTCATTTGACAGAATAGCTCATGGTTACAGCTCAAATTTAGTTTGGTAACTTCAACATCAAAAGTTAAACAGTCATATGAGCTACTTTGTAGCCTGATTTGGAACACTGAACACAATTTAGAGTGTTTCAGTGATGCTGAAGTCTGGCAAAGTAAGTTTGATCTAAAAGCAGGGTTAAAATGTATGGTGTACTTGGTCCTGGCTTAGTCCTAACACGCACAAACAACAACTTTTGATGGAAACTCATTATCCGATCATGATTCTGGGTTTCAGATGCTCTTATGAAAGCTGAACATAGTGTTTGACACACCTCTCTATCAGCCTCCCTCCAGCTTTCAATGTGGTTACTAACCCCAGAGCCAGTGGTCAGACAGGGCCCCTGTATTTTCCACGGGCAGTTTATCACACTTCCTTTCCATCTGCCCTGAGTCTCCACTCACCCTGTCAGGCAGGAAAATCAAAGACTACAATACAATGCAAAACTGTCCAGAATGATTTCAAATCTAAAACTCTTATAACTCTTACAGAAGAGGAACAGCTCTCACAAATGTACTGTACACTATCACTCTGATTAGGCATAGGTCTGAATGAAATTTAGCCAAAACAGTTCCATTTGTTCTTAATGGCTTATAATTAAATGGCAGGCAAAATGAGTGTCTTTGGAAGTGAATTGAGTTGAATTTCTGAAATGTTTCATGTTTTCTTATTAGAGAAATTTGATTATTTAAATTCTACATAAGAGGTGGAATGCTTACCTTCAGTGATGTAGTCAACATATGATGCCTGATGTATATCTCAAAATAATAAATACATTTTAATATCCAATATCCAATGTCAATTTTTACCCATTTGACATTTGTCAAATGGGTAAAATTCCAACATCTTCTGAATCATAGATCAGACTGATCATAGGAGCTTTTAGCATTTTTGAATTAGTAACAGGATTATGTTTGGTATGTAAATGTTAATGAGAAACTTTCTGAATTTGCTGAACCCTTGTAAACCTTCAGTCGTTGGTGGAACATTAACTTTCTGCTTTCACCCTTAAATCCCTCTCTTCCTCTTCACGTAAATTATGGTTCTTTACTGCAAAACAAAATACAAAAACAGGCTAATTTAGCATGGGTTGGAAAGTTAGGCTAGACCCACTCAAGCCATTAAATACTGCAAAGAAAGAAAGATTTCTTGCTGCAGGTTTTTGCCTTTATGGAAAGAATCATTTGATTAATCTAATCAAGTTTAGCACTCTCCAAAGAAGTCTGTGCCCACTTTGGTCTCTGTTTGGCAACTGCAAAATGCCTGTTTTCCTGAATAAAATGCTCTATTTGGACAAGTAAAATGCTACCTGCACATTTCTTTTTCTGCTGATGTGGATCTCTAATAGCTACAGAAAAAGCAAGGATGGAAACATATTCAAAGGAAGAATTACAGTCATCATAGATATATCCTCATTGGATATGATACCTTTGAAAGCAATTACATTGTTAAGTGCCACCGTTGATGTGTGTTGAACCACTGTGACAATGATGACTCCTATTTTGTTTTCCCTCTTATGTAGAACAGCCAGGATGTGTGTGAGCCTGCAAGCCGTTAACGCCACAGAGGAAGTGTGCAGGAAATGAGATCAGCCTAAGCTGGAGCCACTGACACCAGACCAATAACTGTCACTCAGTGCACCTGAGACTGAGCATGCTGCAAATAATAGAATAGAATAGAATAGAATAGAATAGAATAGAATAGGTAATGCAGAAAAAGGAAAAAATAACANAATAGAATAGAATAGAATAGAATAGAATAGAATAGAATAGGTAATGCAGAAAAAGGAAAAAATAACAAGGAAATTTATCAGAAAAAGCATGGTGGATGGCATACCAAAAAAGGAATAGAAGACAAAAATAAACACTTAATTCAAAATAGGACAAACAAAACAGAAAATACTACACAGCAAAAAAGTGACACGTGAACAAAAATTCACAGCAAGTCTTACCATAACTCCATCTCAAAGACAGCTTCTGCAAGAAGAATTTCCAGGAGTTAAAAATATCAATGAAGAGGAGGAGGTTGAATTTTAGAACTGTATGTACACCTGTAACACATTTCCATTTATTCTTTAGAATAGAATAGAATGGAATGGAATAAAATAGAATAGAATTAATGAGACAACTCGACATAAAAGCAGTGCAGAATAGACAAGAACAAAACAAGAACAACATACCACAGTGGAGAAGAAAGTGTGTTCAGCACAGCATACAGTGTGAGAGGAGATAAAAGCACTAAAAGAACAGCACAACACATACTAACTATTAGACAAATTCTGTTTGAAAAAAGAATTTTCAGTAGCTAAAAATACCAGCAGGGTTAAACTTCATTCAGAAGCTGTGTATGTGCAACTGTCACTCTGCCCTGCACACATTTCCTTTACATGATGAAAGACACAGTCAGCAAGTTCACTGAAGAAACCAGGCCTGACAGCACTGTGTGTGTGTGTGTGTGTGTGTGTGTGTGTGCATATGCTACTGATTTTTTTTGTTTTCTGTAAGACTGAAAAAATATATACTTTATTTATTTAATGTGCCAGCTATCTCCTACTAAGAACAATGCTTGTTTTTGAGGCACAGTACACTACAGCAGCAGGCATAAAATTGGCTACATTTATGTTTTATTTGATAAAACTCTTCTGTTGGTGGAAACTGAAGACTAAAATGTTGTCAGGCCTCAGATGCAGATGAACTTTTTTTCTGCTGCTTCACTGACACTGCTCAATAAAGTTAATAAATCATGAGTGTTGCAGAATGTAACAACTCACATTTTGCAGAATATTAAACAACTCTCACTTGACTCCTATGTGAGCCAAGGAATCATCTGATCCAAGGTGTGAGCAACTCTAAAGGATAAATACAGGGGTTCTGCCCAGCGCTGACTCAGAAAAAGCTTTGGATCAGTGGGTTCAAGGCTAAACAGCAAGTCCAGCTGCTTTAAGCTATAACTGCTTAATACTGATTTACTGACATTAATTTGGGTGGTTGTTGGTGTTAACAAAACAAGATTACACACTGTTTCTTCTGTTGTAAGGCGGCCTGGATGAGCTCATCTACTGACTTTTACACACCTGAATAAAATAACTTTGGTGAAAGATGTTAAGTAATGTATACATTACTTTATTACTTATTACTTTATAGATTATGAAGCCTTATTCAGCACCTTTAAAAATATTCAATCAGTGAATAAATGAATATAGCTGTCTATCTTGTCTAGTTTATGTAAAAGATGGATAATATTTCCTGCAATATGGGCAAAGGGACGACAAAGGATCAAATTCACTGTCAGGTGTGGGGTAAAAATGGGATAAAAAATGCCGCAAAAAACATTATTTGGCTTAAATGTCGAATGTTCATATTATGCCACAAAATATAAATCATGTATGATGGTTTAAAGTCTTTGTGTCATATTATATGAATCAATGAATGACTGATGAAATGAATTAGCAAATAAATGAATGAGTAATGAGTTGATTAATCATTTAATTAGTTAAACAAATCAAGCAAGTGTCAGAAACTGACAGTGCTCAAAAGCCTCATCACCATATTTGCATAATCAGCCTTGTGCGGAAAACTATGGTATGTCAATAGTTTTCTGCACAAGGGCTGATTATATTACAAAATTATTAATGAATATGGATTCTGAATAAAAAGAACAAAATGCCAGTACAAACATTTATTAGGTCAGTAAAACTTTTCAAGGCATCTATACTAACAGAGTGTTGACCAAACAATGTTGTTATAAGGATTCTTTTGAATTATCATACTTCTGCATCTCTGTTTTATAATGTATTCATATCAATAAGATGCTGAAAGGTTGTGCAACTTGCAAAATAATTTAATATCATACTTTTTCAGGTTGATGCTAATATTATAATGTTACTAAATTAGGGGGAAACAAAAGCTGAATCTGGTCATAAAACTTCATCATAAAATATGTGTGCTTGATTAGGAAATTACCCTCTCTGTGCTTGCAAACAGGCTAAATTTGATTTGATTAGAGTAAACAAACTAGAGAACATATCTCTAATGTAGCAAAAGAATAACATCATCAGCAACCCATGCCATCTAAAAATCTCATACCCTGTGTATTTGTTATATAAATTTATATATCCTTTACTTTTAATGCAATGTTTTGCTGTTGCAAATATAGCACAGGATATTATCAAAACTCACAGAAGTAAGTAAGAAATTATATGGATTGATAGTCAGTAGATAAACAAATTTTACAGTAAGATATATAGAAATTTTGCCTGACCATATTTCAGTTTAAATGGGCAACGAAATGTCACTTTCATTGCCTGTTCTGCTTTTTCATTTGTTCTAGGAAACAAGGGCAAACTCATTTAACAAAAACACAGTGGGCTGGCTGATGCAACACAGTGAAATTTAAGAAGCATTCACACACAATAAACCACTTCTGTCAGACCACCTATCAAGCTGTGTGTATGTGTGCAAGTGCCTGTGCATGTGTATACTGCATATGTGTGTGAACATCACTGCCAGTATTTTTAGGTGTGTGTGTGTGTGTGTGTGTGCGTGTGCACACCTGCACTGATGTACAGGAGAAATAGATGTTGCCTCTTGTTCATTCCTACAGCGCAGCCTGAAGGCAGTTTTCATCACTACCGCTTCATTGTTGCAGATATCCATTGTGGCCCTTTTCTGCTATTATTGCTGAAATTTTGGTTATGAGAGTTAAGATCCTGTTACTCACTCCAGCTGTCAGAAATCATGAAATTCAGCTAGTGTAGTTTTGTGCCACTGCTATGGCTCAATTTTCAGTTTTAAAGTGAAAAATGCTGCACCCAACAGCTCTCACTGTCTTCCAGAATTTAATCCCTTGGTCACCCAGTGTGTGACAAGTTTAGCACCAAAATCACCTCTCTGATTCCAGCAGATGCTACAAGAATAGTGAATAAAATGGCAATTGTATTGGTGCTGCTTAAAGGACCATGCTGGTGATCGTCAGCATGGTCCTTGTATACATGGTCCTTGTGTACATAGTTCTTGTATGCAGCCTGTAACATATATTGTTAAAAGGTAGGATTAAAAATATATCTATCATAGATGCTCAATTGTCCCAAAAAAATTATTGATACCAGTACCCCACTACTTAAGGATAATTAAGCAACACTTTGACTATTAGCTAAAATACAGTTTGTTAATCAACAATCAGTAATTGCCAGAAACCTAGAAAGAGTAGCCCTGGCGATGTATATGGCTAAATGTATATGTTTATATCTGTGTGTATACAGTATGCTATTATATGTTATATATTCATGGCAAGTTTCTCAGCCTTTTCCATATGTTGTTGCAGGTCATTCACTGACATCTCAAGGCTCTTTTCCAGATGAGGACCCACCCTGACTCATTTTTGGGCTCCATAGCCATCATGACCATGACTAGAATCCTTTGATTACACATTTATCTTTTTGTCATCCTCAAATGGTGTGTGCAATCCTAGAATGCAGCCATTGTTAAAATCAACAGTCTTTAAGATCACCCATTTTAATAATATTACAAATCATACAAATATATTTAAAAAGATTGGTTTAAAAAGGTCATGAAGCCCACACTATCATTTTATGTGCAACACAACTTAAGATTTTGGCTGTAGCTCCATAACCTACTTTGAGCAGTCCCCTGGACATATCTGAGCTGTGTCCTGACCTTGGCAGCATGGTGATTGGCATGTTTTTACTGAGTCTACATCCTCCTCTTGATCCTCACTTCATCATTTCTCCTCCTAACCACAGACCAGGGTTCTCTACATGGAGCCAGTCTTTGGCTGTTCCTCTTGATTTGCTGCATCTCATCAGCCTTCTCTGTTAACTTTCTCTCAACTTTGCTCTTGACCTGGTTCAGCTTTGACTGAACACAAAGTATCTTGGCTACCATGTTCAAATTATTCCTTATCAAGGAAACTTGAAGCTGCAGCAAACAAGTTTTGAACACAAGGGAGGAGAAAAATAATAACATAACAGACACACGGCCTCTATGTAGTTGTTACGGCAGTCATTTCTAACAAGCAGTGTATTTTTGAAAATGAAATGACAGAGAGGTAATATTACAGAGCAGCCAGTGAAAGAAGTCAAGCACCTAGCAAGTTAGAGATCCATATCCTTTTTTTTCCCCTCAGAAGTTGGTGGAGGCCAAAAATGAAACTCATATTCATTGGGTGGACAGCTCAAGTGGATTGCTAATGTTGTTGTTAGTTTGCTGGATATGTAATTTGGAAACTAACAACAACATTAGCCTTCCACTTGAGCTGTCCACAAGTCTAATATCATTCTCTTTTAAGCTGTTTTGGCCTCCACCAAATCCTGAGGAAAAAAATATACGGATCTTTAACTTGCTAGGTGCTCAACTTTCTTCACTGGCCAGTAATATTGTCTCCAGCCCTTTCATTCTCAACAAATATTGTACATACTTTATTAGTTAGAAATGGCTCCCTTGGGTTTTACATCTGGGTTGGTGAGAACAATCAAGAGGCAACTATGGAGTGTATTTACAGTCAGAAAACCAAAAGCAACATACAGCCATTTGATTCAGAAAACAAATATCAAACATACTATTAATGAAGTAAACTTTCAGCTGAGATTAAATTGAGAGAGCAAAATACTGACTAATAAAATGAATTAATGTGATGTATTGGAGAGATGCCACTACATGTGATTTATTAAATTGCCTCAAGACAAGCATTTTGCAGTTTCATGCTAGTTGATATGATGTAAGTGTGGGTATTTCATAGAATTATTTTGTTAATAAAAAAACAAACCTAAAACTACATGAGGAAAGCCTAACTTTATCAAAGTTTCTCTGCTTCTACTATAGCACACACTACCTTATCTCTCCACATCAATCACTAGATCTGATATAATATGACTTGTTATGCAAAAACATGTTATATCGTATCATATAGAATATTATCATATCGGAGGTCTGTGACATCTTTTCACAAAAGGTTCTATAATAGTGTAATAAAAAGGCTGCAAGTGGTTGAACCACGTTCCCTTGATGCATCACAGTACCGGTTATCTTCTCCTCAGCACTGAAGGCCAGCATATCGATGACAGTCTACATTACCCAGGAAAAAATTAAAAAATCAATTAGTGTCAGATCATAATCTTTGGTGTATTCTCCATCATTCTCTGTATGCTAAGTATTTGGACTGCAGCATATTGTTTGATGTTTTAATTATTTTGAATGTGAAATGACAGTAGTTTGTTAATTGTTCACTCCATATGGCAGAATACAACCTTTAATTAAAGCTGCCAGTCTTTTACCTCATAATTACTGTGTCATTTCATAGTCACAGTGATAACAGCAGGGAGCCAAACCATCAAACAATATGTCACACTTCAGATCAGTATGGAGCTCAGTAAATTACTTTCCACTGACTTACATCTGCGGCAATGAATACTTGTCTTGAACTGTGTCATTTTGTCCCCCTGGCTGATCGTTGGGTGGTCACATAAAGGGCTGGTAATGATCAGAAAAACTTCAGCAAGAGATTTTAAGAAAAATGCTTCTAAGAAAATTGAGATGATTCATCTTCTCCATGTGTTGTTGAGATTCTATAAAGAGTTTATACGAAAGTGGAAAATGGGAATTAAGAAAGTTTGCACACCCCCCCCCCCCCCNCCCCCCCCCCCCCATACATCATGAACCACAGGTGTTTTCAGTTGTTTTAGATGATTATTCTCAGAACTGTGTGGGTGTGTAGACTGTGCATGATTAACATCTCTCTGATTCTACTAATAGGGTTGTTACTTATCATTGTTTTAAGTTTGTGGGGTTTGATGACTTCAGCAAAATCTCCACTCAACTTCAGCCTGAGCAGAGATTTAATCAACCATGATAACTGAAAATGCCTGTGTGGATGTGCAGGGCCTTTCACAAAATGATAAACCAAAACTCTAGCTGACACTCTCATTTTACAAAGAAAAACCTAAAGACCTAATTACTGTTTGATTTATCATTCTTAAAAGGCCGTGTCATCTAAAACTTAAATAAAATCTCCACTATTTGTAATAAAACAAAGTAAAATACATTAAAATTCTACCCCACACAAATTACAGCAAATGCTGTCATTGTCACCAGTTTTATAATTTTATGATACAAAGGTCCATTTCAAGGCACTGCTGTATCACCTACATTCTTGCAAATTTTGATGCATTTCCAGACGTAACTTTGGAACACCTAACATAAAATTTCCACCTGTTTATAAATACTCTTTAACACATCTTGTTAAGTGTTACAAGGTTCACAAGTAACTTGAAGAAGAGTGAGTTGCATATACGTCATTCAAGTTCATTCCCGGCAACATGCCATGTTAGTACCTTGTCATCATGGTGAAAGCTCCAAATCAGGCATGGATTTTGTTTACAACTGCATAGCATGTGTAGCTATTAACACATCTTTTTTTAAAGGGTGTAGAGCATGGTGGTTTTATTACCTGTTCACATAACAAATTCTTGTCATACTGAGCCTGAAGCCCTACAATGAATGCCTTAACTTCTTTCTCTCTCACCTACTTCCACTAATGTGTGTGTGGTACTATTTCTAGGTCAGTACACTGGTACCACCAAAACTTTCAGATTTAGTCACATAAAGATCATCAAAGGTATTGTGTTGCAGTTTATGATGTAAAAATTACAATACAACTGCCATTCCTCAGTCTTGGCATTACCTCAGGCTTTCAAAAAAGTGTCACCTGCAGTGATCTGGTCCTTCAGTGAACACTATGAGCAGACATTATTCAGTCAGACATTTGCACTCAATATAGATGTGAAATTTGTTCCATAATAGGTAAAACATCAGAATGTTTATGAGCAAAACAGAACTTATTATTACTTAATTTTCTTTTTTTTTTTTTTTTTTTTNTTTTTTTTTTTTTTTTTTTGTACTTATAATTGACTAATCAGAGATTTTTACCAACATTTTACCAGGGACAGTGGCTACAAAATTCTGGAATGCATGTTTGAACTGACAGGGCATGCTTGAATCACAGCCAGGCATGGTACAGATCCTGATGGCCAGAATTTCTCCCTTCAGGGCCATGAAATTCAAACATGCACTTGAATGCAGCTGCTTCTGAGCCTCAGTTCAGTGTTATATTATAATATTTTATTAGCCTAACTCTAGCACAAATGAAAGAAAAGGTCAGACCCTGTGAAGTTTCTTATTCAGGGAACAAGGCTCATATTATTCATAAAATCACATTTGTCACCAGACACACAACAGGTGACTGCACACCAAATAACTGTGGATTACCAACAAATAAACAGAACTACTGAGCCCTGTTCTCTGAAATGTGCTGTACTGATGCCACAATAGCGCATGCATCATATTATAACTATTATAAACTCCTCTTTTATGGAGATCAACCAGAAGAATTTGAACTTTTTATCAACTTATTGGCATTATCAGAGTTGAAGAATATGTAAGATAAGGTGTCAGCTCCACACGCTGGGAGTCACTTGATATCCAGAAAATACTAGAATAGGTTTGCAAAAGTATTTAACCCTCTTTTCTTGCCATTTAACAGGAAGTTTAACATTCAAGTTTTTTTTATTTTTTGTTAAGAAATCATCCTTTTAAGGACTGACATTTTCAGCATTTTCTTCAGGAAGAACATATTGTATTATTAACTATCATTTCACCACAGGAAGTAAGGTTTATGACATGCAAACCAAAGGAACAGATGTTTAATACCTCACAGATAACTTGCAAATTATGGAATATGGCTTTCAGATTATGAATCGTCCAGATAAACTGCCTTATTCTATGGCTACAGTGAGTTGAGGAGTGTTAGAAGATGAACTGACAGATGATCCAGAATGAAAAAGGTTATACAATACAGCAGATTGTGTGTTATCACAGCCATGGCTCTATTCTTTCAATTTTTGCAGGATTCATGTCATTCTTCCTCTCTGTAAGGGTTTGTAGGAAAAACATAACATTGCCCGGATAGATTTAAAGTCACTAATTTTCAAGCTTGTATACATATACATACTGTATATTGGCAATTGTATAAATAAAGTCAGTGAGAAGCAGTCTATATGGAACAATGTAAAATAAAGATATACAAGAGCTGAGGTTTAAAAATGTAGGTTTAATGAGCTGGTTTTGATTCTTATATGTTAATCCTGTTAATTTTTGGAGGCGGGGTAAGCTAACTTTAGTATAAAGTATAGCAATACTTTAGGAGTGAAAGGGGCTTGAATAAATGGGACAAATTGAATCTGGGTAAATTGATTTGAATTGTAAGGCAAATGCAAAGAGAAAAAAAAAAATGCCAATTAACATCAGTTGCAAACTGTTGCATGTGTATCACCTTAGGAAGGACTCATTTTTCTTGTAAAATGAGACAGATATGAGGTGAAACTCTCAGGACAAACCCCACCTCACACACTTGCTTTCATGTCTGCAGAAACACACAAACTGCCTGGAAACAAGCGAACCACAAATAATACTGTAATTTTTCCTGGTGTGTGTCAGACTCTCTCTCATAATAAAAGCCTGTTTGACAGGCCAGTGCAGAGTATGTGCAGCACAGGAGGGAGCCTCCTTTTGCTGCTGAACACAAAATCATATTATTGAAGCTTGCACCCACCACAGCGCCTTTTTATTCCTCCCCCCGTGTGTCCCTATATTAGAAATATTTTCAGGCCCCAATAAAAGCATAATGCAGTCTTATACATGCTGCATTTGCAAGTGAATTGCAGTGCCCCATATTGCCTCTGATGGTAATCAGAAAAACATTGTGCTCTGAGAGACAGAATGGCTGGTCCAATATCGAGTGTGATTGTGCTGAACGTTATCTGATGGAGATGTTGAAAATAAAGGCATATGTAAACTGAATGCCATGCTGCTGGGCCATATGGGTAGCAATAAGATACAGGCATATGAAGCAGCATGAACAAATTATACTTAAATTATAGCCAAAGCAATGCTTGTGCTTCAAACATAAATAAATGGAACAAGCATATGGTGCAGAATAAGTTAAGAGAAATCTGGTTAAATTGTTTATGAAGGGGTGTGTGTGGCGCCCTATGTACTGTCAATAAGCAGCATATCATTTCTTTTTTCCCTGTCTCATTTGCTTCATCTCATTTTCATCCCAATCAAGCCTCAATTTCACATTTCATTCTTATCTCTCTGTTGCCTCCCTTTATTATGCTTCTGTTTCTCACTGGCTCCTGCTCTTTATCTTTTACTCCGGCTCGCTCTTAATGTGTTTTCTTTTCATTCTTATATTTGCCTTTTTTATTGTCTCTGAATCTCCCACTTTCTCTTCATGCACTAATGCACTTTTCCCCCAATATATTTTTTAATTCCATTTTCCACAAGCCAAAGTTAGAAATAACAGCATCCCAGCTGTTCATACTAATGTGCAAATATATTCCTCCAAATTCCTCTTCTACAAATTCTACAAAAAGACTACACTTCCACCCATTTCCTGAACCTTTCTTCCCACCTTTCCCACATCTCACGTACTGAAAGTCAGCCTGACAGATGCATTTACTGTATGCTGCCATCTGTCTAAAATAACAGCAAACATTAAAGCCACGAAGTAGCAGAGCTGAGAGAAAAGACAGAATTGACAGGAATGAAAAAGGGGCATGCAAGAATAAACAGAGGGGAAAGGAGAGAAAAGAGAAAATAATAAAAACAAGTCAGTCTCTGAAAGGTAATGTAAGTTCATATTCACTACAGGGAAAACAGGTAAAGTAAGGACAGAGAATACTCAATGAGAAATATCAACACAAGCAATAAAGATTGAAATAAAGTAGAAGAGCATGAAAATTTGTGACTGGTACTCCTAGATACAGAGTCTGAAGTCAGTATGCACTCCTTTTCCTCCCTTCCTCTATCTCATGTACTCCCTCCTTCACCTCACATCTGTTTTGACCCAGTAAACTTCCCAGTGAACCCGAATCACTGTTTCTGATTTGCCATTCAGTCATGTGACCACACACACATACACCCTCTCTTTCAGCCCCGCCTCTCCAGATGAAGAGGCGGTTTTCTGTTAAAAAGCCTTGTTCATTTCGCTTTCGGTGAGGTGAGCACAGTGCCTGATCTCGTCAATCCTCCTCCTTCTCTCCTTTCCTCTCTTCTCTAAGCCAATAGTACTGCTGTTTTACCTTGCCAACCCACTGAAAATCAGAAAAAAAAGACTTTATTCTCACAAATACGAATGCCACAGGTTGAAGCTAGCTATACTATCTGTCTTCCTCTTTAGCCTCCTCCTCCCCTTTTCTACCTTTTAAATGTTTCTGTCCAGCATGAAACTGTGTTGTGATGCTTCCTTTTAGTTGCTCTAGCAATTCAGTCTTTTTCAAATTCAGCTCTCAAATGAGCAGAACCCAACTTTCTGGTTTCTGTTTTCGTGTTCTTTGAAATGTGCTGATTGTGTGTTTACAGTACACATCACACCAAAAACTGTCCACATAATGTGGGAACAGAATAAATTAGGCTCTGATAGAGATGTTTTCATTCTGTCAGTGTGTTTTACAGGCTATAATGTATACAAAAATGTAAAGCTACATGGCCCATTCGCATACATATTTCATGCACTGGAGCTGCTGAAGTTCGATCAGTTTTTAAAAAAATAAATGACCACAAAACCACCACAAAATTACCATTTTGTTCAATAATTAACTTATTTAGTTATGAAGATAAATATGTATATTTACTGATGGAAATACTTAATAGTTGTACTTATTTTCTTGTTTTATTTATTTATATATTCATTAGGTGGTAAAGGTTCTATAAGAAATTCAGCAAATAAATCATACATAAAATCAGCATTCTGAATCCTGTTCCACGGTTTAGAAAGCAGACTAGAAGCCAGAGAGCTGCCTGATGTTTTAGCAAAGCAGAACCAACCTGTGCTGTCATGAGCAGCAGATCTTTATTTATTCTCACTTCACTTCGGCAGCGACCGGACACAGAGCCAGCTCCACTTCACTTTCCCACAATGCAGCTGATCTGTCTCTCCTTCTTTCTTTCTTTCTTTCTTTGTCTAATTTTCCATCTTGAACAGTGCTCATGTCTAGCCTTATCTTGATCCATGCTGTACATCTCCATCTCCATATGAAACCTGGATGAGAAAGTAGCTCTTATCTCCACTAAAAAGGCTTTGCAAGCAACTTCTGACCCGCTAATAATACTCAATTCATCAGTTTAAGAACTCTGGCCTTGTTTCAAAGCCTTACACAATGCAGTAATAGGTACGGTAAGAGTACGTTTTTAAGGGTTTGTTTTTAGTTCAGATGTTATCTTTCTTTATTTTCCTGTACTTTTCAGCAGTTAAACTGTGGTACAACATAGCTGATCTGAATCTGGTAAATGAGGCTTGAAGTTCCAGCTGCTGACAAGGCCAGACACGCACAGAGAGGCCTGGTGTTGTGCTGGAGGAACACAAGGGCTGGACAATACCAAATCATCATTAAAGCAAATGAAATAGTGCTTACCATATGATACACACACACACACGTGGCATGCTTTACTTAATTTGAAATAATTAAAAGTTCTACCAGATTATCAGATATTATCATGCTGTGCACACTTTGTTTTTCCACTAAAAACAGCTTTAGTGATGTTATGGAAGTCATATGATCTGTGTCATGTTTTTTATCAGTTTTAGAGTAAGCACTGATCACTTATTGATCATCCCTTCACATAACAAAAGTATTCATGGCGAAATATGGCTCTTTCCAGTGTCCCATGTGAGTTTCCAATTATAGCTCCTATACAAGGTTGATTTTGTTGTCTTGGAAATAAACTACTGCATATGTAGATTGGTCAAATGTCAAATACATGCTGATTTCTTTTACCAAACTTTTAGTCATCACATCGGGCACATGATCAGCATTTCAGCAGGAATTCCCTTTTGTACCTACAGTATTCCACTAATCCTTGTCCTATGAAGCTAGTTGTCCTCCTTCTCGTTTCCCTTTTGGACGAGACTAGCAGACACCACTGATGTAATCATGGAGCCCACAGAACGACCATGTGAACCAGACTCTAGACGATGAATGATAACATTCATAAACTGAATGTCTGACATTTGCTTATGTAATAAACACATTCTGTAACAGGACACCCCAACACCTGCACATTTACTTCAAAGCAGGCCTGCATTCATTGTCTTACCTTTTTTATTTACTTTTTTTATTCTGTAACAGGCAAAATATTTTCCATTTGGACAACCCCGCTGGACATCCAGAGTGGACACCCAAAAATGTTTTCCTCAAATGAGCACCTCATTTGGACACCCTAAATGGAAACCATAACTGGGCACCACAAGTGGACAAACTCTTTCCCAGATGGACTCCAATGTGGACAGCCCAAGTAGTCAACCCAAGTGAACAAACACATTTCCCAATTGTGCATGCACGCCATATGGACACCCCAAATAGACAAAAAAAAAAAAAATNAAAAAAAAAAAAAATCCCGAATGGACAAAAACATGTCTTAAATGAACATTTCAGGGGCACTACGTTCACAGTATAAACGTAAAGGAGTATGAAGACACAAAGCTGGACAGTATTTATCCCCTTTTTCAGTCATAACTCTGTATTTTCCCTAAATGTAATTTGTTTTGCATGCAGTTGAAAGTTTCTGATGTCGACAGAGTAAAACTTAGTTTGCTCTGAGAACAGAAAACAGATCATATCAATTAAGTTAAAAATTAATGTTTTGTTGATAATACAACAATGAAGTTTGATCTCTGGGCGTGCATATTCTTAGGTTTTAATTAGGCATGCATTTATTTTTTCTATGCATTATGGGATTCAAACACGGATGTGACAGATCACTAAAAGGCTTTCATTAACAACTAATTTTTAATCTGACATCTTCAGATTGATGCCAAAGTCTCAGCAAGAGCTTAAATGTGTCTGTCTGGAAAGTAGCATGTATGTTTTTTTGCTGTGTTACTTGTTTCTGAATCATACTTTACTAACAGACACTCGTGGGAGAACGTTTCTCATGCACACACCTTACTTGCTCAGATCCTTTCACCTCCCTGCTGCTGACGTGATCACAGCTCTCACACACTCGTTTCTTTCCCTGCTTCTCTCTTTTTCACTCTCTTCACTCTATCGTTTCTTCGGTAGATAGTTCAGAGGAAGGAACTCCGAGGGAAAGGCCATATTCCTGCACACACACANGGGTCTCTGAGAAAAAATAATGAGCTCATCAGTTCAGCCTGGAGGTGGTGTTGGCAACACACGTACAATTTTTCTTTTCATTCTTTGTATCCCATACACAGACACAGAGGCAATTACCACGGTCCACGCTCGGTAGGAGCATCTTTCTGCAGCCGACTTCACCGTGACTCACTGTAAAGACTCTGAGCTGCTGAAGAGATTGTTGCCCTGCCCCCCTTTTTGCCTTTTCCCTTTCTTGCTCCAAAGAAACGAATGCAGTTTCAAAAAAAAGGAGCACTCATCCCGCGTGCATGTGTTAGAGTGTGTTCATCACTGTGGGTGTTTTGTGAAATGCGCAAATGTGTGTGTGTGTTTGTGGGTACATGAGATTCTTGTGCATGTGAGTGGGTATGTCTGGATGCATCCACATCACATTATAGTTATAATAGTGAAAATGCCGATGATGGTGATAATAATGATGAAGAGGCTGGTGATGGATTTTTTTTTTTTTTTTTTTTNTTTTTTTTTTTTTTTTTTTCAAGTGCTGTATGCAGGAGGCCTTGGCATGTTTGCTTGAAGTGAGGATTATCATTTGATTGAACTGTGTGAACCCAGAGTTAAAGCATGGCTCCTTCAGGAAACGGAGGTCATGAACTAGTAGATCGAATAATTGTCTCCATTTCTGTTCTCACTGCAACTGGGTTCAAAGTAAAACATCAAGTGGGTGGTCTCAATCTATACAAATGGAGATGAAATTCCAAAAAAGAAGCCTTGAATTTTTTCAATATATTTCCGTGAAATTAGTTGTGATGAAATATTATAATTCAGGGGGAAAGTAGGTTACTGCAAAATGTATAAGGCAGAAAATACTCGCAGCAGATTGCTGATGAACAATGTTGTGATTTTTAAACTTGACAATGATGCTCAACAAAGTGGAGCGCACAAGTCTTAAAGGACCAGACCAGTGATTTTGCATGTTTGAGACTACTTAGCCTTTTCTCACAATGGTTTTCTTTTTCTTTCTTTATTTTTTTTAGATGTGATGAACTCCAAAAACAGACCAATAGTGTTGTTGTAGATTATCAATTCAGCTTCTTCTTCTTCACATCTGTTTGTAAGTTAATGTAGCTTCTTTTCATCCCCTTTTTTAAAAAATCTTTTCTCTAATGCTTATGCCTCTTCCCTTGAATCATTGCTCTTTGCTCCTCATTTCTGACATCCTGTGATCTCTCTGCTCTCCTCTTGATACTTGACTGTGCTCCACCTTCCGTCCCCTTTTCTGTTCCCTTCACCTCTTAATCATTCCACTGCTCTCTTCTCCTTTACTCTTATATTCAGTTGTCAGGTGCTTTGTGCTATAATGATAGCCTGCTATGTGGTCTCACATCGCTGGGTTATTAGATCCAGTATCATTTCTAAAGCAATAAATGAAGCCAGTACTTGTGTTTTTTTGTTTTTTTTTTCATTTCTTTATGTTTTCATTGCTTCCAGAACTTATTAACAAGCTTACTTTTTATCCTTACAGGCTCAAGCTTAATTACTTTTAGAGGAAAATGTCACTGTCAGCCATGGAGCAGAATAAGAAACGAAAGCTTTTTGATTAAGACCAAAGTTTCTGTTTTGAGTTCCATTTTTTATTAGCTGTTATTAGGATTCTCTGTCATATCAGTCATGACTGGAAGCTGAAATGTATTTTTCAATAACCTCATATTCATATAGAAGGTTATGCTCTCCAAATCCAAGATGGTGAATATTTAGCAAGCAAAATGTCACACTGGAATATGATATTAACCTTTTGAAATTGAAGCACTCATTATGCAAGTTATCAACATTAGCTTTTTCCCTGTGAGCCTAAGGTATTGAGTGTGTGTGTGTGTGGTGGGGGGTGTTAGTGTGGAGGGGTCAGTATGCATTCTGTAACATGATTTGACTTCACTTGTCTCAGCAATATTTACTTATTAAATTGAAATCTGACGTCCCAAACAACATGGCATTTCATAAAAAAAAGTATAGAGGCTGACGTTAAGTATGCACCAGTCTTCATAATAACATGTCTTGTGACTGTCATGCAGCTCTTACCAAAGCTCTTGCTTTGTTCTGTAATTCATCAGGATTCATCAGGATCCAAGTACAGAGATGACAGCAATTTTAGATATTTGAGTGGACTGGCAGCAACAAAATGAGTGTGTTCTTGCATAAATTCTTGCCTGTGTGTCTTTACCCCTGTGAAATTTAACTTTTCATAATGGTTTATTCTACTAATTTGATATAACACTTCTAGATCATAAATTAAAACTTTTTTTTGGGGGGGGGGGGGNGGAATTCAGGGTTTTTTTTTTATTTTTATGCAAACATTTTTTCCAAATTTTACCGTCTTGAAACTTACACAAATGTTGTAGTAAAAAAAAATCAAACTGTAATGTAAGGTAACTCCATAGATACACCTCATTTTCATCAACGTGGCACTGGTGCTCAGCTCAGCCCTCTTCTAAGAACCCATTAACTTGGGAGCTGAACAAACAATACGATTATGTATTCAACTGTCAGCCTGCACATTTCCCCAGTGTTGCTGTCACGGAATTTAATGTCCATGTAAGCTAGATTGCTGACCTGCCCAAAACAGAGTCCATTATAGTTAAGTCCAGCATTCATCCTGCACCATCCAGTTGCTTTTGTTGAGTTCCCTCTTGCAGTTTCTGCACTCTTTCTTAAACTACTTAAGTTTGTTATGTTAAATAGTGCTCTGAAATGCTGCTAGTCACTGCTGCTGCATAGTTCAAAATGGTATTTTTTTTTTGTTTGTTTTTTTCCAAAATGGTGGTTAAACAACAATGCATGTCGTACGTCCTGGCCCATGATGTCACAGTTCCTTTGCTTTAGACCAGCAAGTTTTTGGGGCTGAAAAATGCAGCACAGGAACCTTTTTTTTTTTTTTCCAGAGGAGCACCAATGTTTTTGTGCTGGAAACTTCAAACTCTGAATAGTTTGCAGTTTGACTCCAGCACCAGCACCAGCCCCTATCAAAAGGGGTTAAGTGTTCCCTAACTTGTGTAATTCATGTCAAGTCTTGAGTATTATATACTATATCCACTAGGGAGTAATATGAGGGCTGAATCTTCATCCCTGATCGCCAAAATAAAAACAAAAACTGGTGACAGATACTGAAATGCTCAGTCATCTTCTATCGATGTATGCCACTTGACAATAGGTATTGCATCTTGCAACAATGAAGCATTACTTTGAGGACTAAAACATCCAATAAAAGACAGAGACAGACAGACAGAGAGAAAGAGAGAGAGAGAGAGAGACAGACAGAAATTGCCTCCCTCATAGAAATTACATTCTGTGCAAAATCAGTTATTTTCATATTTTCCCCAGTGGAATCGGCTTTAGATTCCCATAGTGCAGGTTACAGCTCCACACTGCTACATGCTAACGTCACGCAACCTGGTCTATATCACAGTAACACACTATTAATTAGCATGGTGTCAACAGCTCGCTCACTGTACAAGTGAGACAGAGGAAGAAATAAAAGTAAGTGCGGAAAAAGTGAGAGAATAAGGGAGAAAGGATGGAAACTATGACAGCACAAAGAAAGAGAGACAAGAAAAGGGAGAAATTAATTATCAGGATATAAACTCCCACAGTTCATTTAACTCATAATTGAGCACTGACTGGTAATTGATGCAGAGTTATAATGTACAAAAAAAAAAAAATTGTGCTTTAGCCAAAAAACNAAAAAAAAAAAAAACATTATGATATCACTGCAGAGTCTCTGCTGTTCTGGAAGTAATCTGTCTAATGCAGTAGGAATCACAAATAGAAGCTATTTATCTGTTAATTTATTGTAGTTACTTTATATCCTAATGTGGTGGTTAATTATAGGTGGTTTATTGACACTAATCTTGTGTTGTATAGGATTTTTTTTTTTTTTTTTAACT
>VXCM01004810.1:23915-44133 GCA_014773175.1 Lucifuga dentata
AAAAAAAAAAAAAAAAAAAAAAAAAAAAAAAAAAAAAAAAAAAAAAAAAAAAAGGAAACTGATCCTAAGCTCAATTCTTTGCTGTGACCTTTTAGGCATTAGTCTTATATGCACTTAATACACATGCATATTGTACTGATGATATGGATAATCTTGATCTTTTCGTCACGTTTTACTTATGGTAATATCACCCCTGTTGCTGTTCAAAAGTGGTCTGTAAAACCTTGTATCTTTACAATGTCAGCTATTCAGGAATTGAACAAAAGTGGATAATGTACCCACTAACACCTGCACACTTCATATTTTAAAATGCTGTATTTGCTTTTTCCTTAGGTTATGAAACTTAATCAACCTAAATGTCGGTGAAACGGTCAGTGGTTATTGGAAAAACAAGACAAAATTTGAGATACAAGGTTTTTACAGAGCACAGACAATAAAGGAAAAATACCACAACCCATTTTGAAGCTTACTTTTTCCTCTTTTCATGAATACTGATGTGAATTACAATCCATTTGCAGCCGCACGTTCGCTCAGTCTGCAATTTATGATTCAAGCTGTAACTACCTCATTTGATCCCATCCTTGTTATGGTAATTTCCTCTCACAATGGTAGCAAATCAGTTTGATTTAACTGTGCAAACTCTCTGAGCAGAAGTGTGTGTGTGTGTGTGTGTCTTTGTGGGGGGTTGGTACGTGTGTGCTTATATGGATCTGTGTGTGCATGTGTATGTGCATGTGGGGGTTTTGGAAGGGGGAGGGGTGCTGCTTGTGTGTGTGTGTGTGTGTGTGTGTGTCATTCAGCATATAGTTGTCAGAGAAGTGAGGTGTTTTTGTGCCAGAGCCAAAGCTCCCAATCTGCATTTTGATGTCATTAGCTTTCCACATCAAGCTGCATCAGTGGTACTTTAAACAAAGATTGTGTTTTAAGAGCACTACACAGAATATGGAGTGAAAGGCTTAAAGAGCTTGAAAAAGCTGCTTATAATGCAATCCTAACTTATTTTAGCTACCAGTTGTTTAGTTTTTAAAATTTGGTGAGTAACGTCATATTATTTTCCAAACTCAAAATGTAAAAAAAAAAAAAAAAAAAAAAAAAAAAAAAAAAAAAAAAAAAAAANAAAAAAAAAAAAAATCAGGCATCTATATATTATAATGAACAGAGCAGATCCAGATGTTGAACCAAATCTGGGGATTAAAATATATGCTGTGTCACATATATGGAGTCGATGTACAGTAACAAATAGAAACATGCTAGTACCAGCTAAGATGATGCTATTTTAACAGTAATTAATGGTTTTAACATATTTTCAAGAGTTATGGATAATCAACAATACTGTACAATTTACATTTTTACAATTCTGATTATTGGATTCTGATTACAGTATTGATAGTAAAATGGATTTATGTTGGAAAAAAGCTAAATCAGAGGACTGTTTGGACTCTGAGTAAATTCTAACTTAAAGGATAATATTCATGATTTCCAAATAAATACCTATAGTTGTACACAGGGTTCAAACCAAATACTTATGAAAGTTCAGCTCAATCTTCAGCTCTCTCCTAATTCCTCTGGCTCTGTCACTCACACCTCACAATTTCTGTCACCTCTGCCAAAGTTTTGATAGGCTATAGCTAAGTGATGATTCAGTTTCCAATGGTTCCATTTTATGCTGTTTGGGCTTCATGCAGTTCATTTTACAGTGAGGCCAGATTGTTTTCATTTTCTGGAAGTCACCTCCTTTGTGTTTCAAGTCAGTCCTGCTCAGTTTGTAAATCACAACCACGTAAACACAGAGGGCACCAGAGTCTGCATCAAATATGTGCAGTCAAATCCCAACCTAATTTTTCATAAGCCACTGTCACATTATGCATAGCCTTAAAACTGAAAACTGTAAGGACATAGTACAAGAATTCAGATGTATGTTAATATCTGTATCCTAGCAGCATATGATCTTTTTTTTTTCCTCAGTCCACAGCAAAAAAAGCATTTCTATGACCTCTACAAATGCACACTGGAATCAGCAAACAGGAAATAAGGAGACACATACATACACACACCTATTAATAGCTGAGTAGCTAGCCCATGGTGACCTCTGAACTCCAATCCTTGTTTTTCAAGGCTGACTCTTAGTATTGTGAAGGACTGAAAGACTAATCCCCCATTCTCTTTTGAGTAGTATGTGTTTTGTTCGGGTTTGTGACAGAGATGGTGTGTGTGTGCATGTATGTGTGTGTGTGTGTGTGAGAGAGAGAGAGAGAGAGAGAGAGAGACAGAGAGAAAGAGAGAGAGAGAGGTGAATCTGTCTGCTTCTTTTTTCTCCTCTTTCTGAAATCTCTGGGGTATGATGCTGAGAGAAAACAAACTAGAGAGAGGGAGGCAGTGATTGAGTTAGCAGGTGAGTGATAGTTTCACTTGAGGCCTGGAGCTGAATCAGTACATGAGTTGTTTTACCAAGATTTGTGGAGAATATTTTAAGGCTATATGAACTGTTCTTTTTCACAATAACTTTTTCTAACAACAGGACTCTATAGATTCAGCCACTCAACTTTGCCTCTAGAATGCATCAGCTCCACAAATGACACATTGGTCTTGTCATCCTGTTTGGTCACCAGTGTCAACCTTTAACAGCTCCATGTTTTGTGCCTCAGCGCCAGGCAAGCAGATTCTAGCATCCGTGATTGTGCAGCGTGCACCAGCTACCGGAGTGGTCAGCATGTATTGAAGACCTTTTGACTTCTTCCCCCCATGTGTCGATCTTTCTGACTCAGAGATGCAGATGTGATGGCTGAGGAAGCACTTGAAAGCTCCACAGCTTGGTGTCCAGACTGATCAGGTGTGAGGAGCCACAATGTTCCAGCGGACTGGATGGGCATTACATAACGAATCAGTTGTGCTCTCTAGTTTTGCTGTTTTCCCTTGTGTTCTACAAAACACATTTATATACTACTAAGATGCATTCTCAGTTGCGTTTGCTGCCAAATATGATTCTTTCCAACTTACACAGGGTAGTTACGGTGGGTAGTGGACATAAGATGCTGACTTCCAAATTATACAGGAAGTCAGCATCCATTGCTCATTTAAATGTGACCACAATCTTCAGAGGTTCAGGGGCTACAATATTTAATTAAATGAGACTCATCCTGATTCTGCACATGCTATTCTCACATGCATTACAAAGAGACTGTTTAACTTAGTCCAGCCCTGTGACTGTTTCATCTCAACAGATCTGAAAGATGCACTTGTATGTCTCAGTAGTGCCAACACAAAGTTCCTGTAATGTTTTACAGAGTTCCTGTAATGTTTCTTCCATGACTTAGCTTTCCAGGTGTGTAGACACTGTGCTAACCAACAAATTCAGGTGATCCTTTTTCCTAAACAAGAAGTTGTACTATTGTACTATCACACATCAGATGCAAAACTGGTGTACCAGGTTACATTTGGACCTACAACAGCCAGTGACCACTCCTTCATAACCAGGAAGGTCCCAGACTATCAGGATATGTCCAGATTCTGGTGGTAAGCCTGATTTCTCAGTGTTTATGGATGCCTCCCCTCTGATGAGGGTACCTGTCTATCAAAGTTAGTTGGTGGTTTGTGGCCCTCAGGGGGAAACTGTCACATCAACCTACAGGAACTGACATCAGCACTGTTTGCTCTGCAACACTTAAGTAGGAAGATAAGTGTTGGTGAGGACAGGCACTCACACATGGGGACCATAGCACCCTGCTACTACCAGAATTGTACATTTAGGGCCCAATCCATGGTTCAAAAACAGTGTCTTCAACAAATGGCAAAAAATAAATAGAAATTATTCTAACAGATAACTTGTTCAAGCCTAAAAAAAAATATCATTTTGTTGAACAGACTTACTATAAATCAATAGAGATGTCGGCTGATAACGCAATAATGAGCAAAGCTTAGCTGTGAAATTAGATTTTGGAATTCAAGGCTGAAATAAACACAACTGAGGCATGAAGAAGGAAACAGCACCAGGAGCTGTTAATACCTTAAATCCCTAAAATCCTCAAGAAGTAAAAATATGATTCAACATTGGCCAAATTATTTCAACAAGCTATCTGTTTTGCTGGGCAAACCAGCATTTATCACCAAATCTAATGCACTCTCAGTATCTCTCTGCTTCCTTCATCCTTTTTTCCCCTCTACTTCTCTTTCTTTCTCTTCCTCTGTAAGTCAGTTTTGGGCTTGAGGCTGCTGTGCCTCCTAGGAGTCTTTGATAGTGTTACCACTGCAGCTAAGAGTATTGTGTGGTGTGTGAGTGTGTGTTTGTGTGATAGCACCTACCACAGCTGAACAGAGAGACCAAGTCAGATTTAAAACTTCTTTGTAGGATTTTTGGTTCAAACTCAGCTGTTGTAGCCAAAGATGCAACTTAAAAACACAGACACACACGACAACTCTTCATCTCTTTGTTCACAAAGCTTTGAACAATGGTGATGGAAAATTAGGGTTTTTTTTTTTTCCTGCTGCACATGTGAAAGCTTAGCATTTGAGAGATAGACAGGGACAGAAGGAGAGGAAGAGACAGAGAGAAAGAGCACTTTGAAGTCAGACATATCTGAAGCAATGTCCTTCAAAGAGTTTGTTGTTCAAATAATTTTGATGAAAAAGTGTTTACAGACAGAAAAGAGACAAAATTATGCATCAACATCAGAGATGACGAGCTGATTCTCACGTGTGTAGTTTCTCGTAGGTACACACACACACTGAACTTTCCCATGTGGCGCTGCGAGCACAGAAAAATGGGGAGAAGTCCAAGCTCAAACAACATCAGTGAAAATAATTAAAGGCTGGCTAGATAAAACAAGAGTTAAATAATTATTTGCTTGTGTAAATAACATTTTAAAAGGTTTGGGTAAAATCCTACTTTTATCTCCCTCTCTGAACAGAAATTTAGACAGAGTCAAATTTGTGTGTTAGATTGATGTCACTACATCACCAGTGTGCCATAATACACTTACTCATCTAAAAATCCCGTTGGTTTGTAAAAAAAAATATCCACATATAATTAGACTAAAAAATAGGGCCTGTGTAATTTTTTCCCTTTCTCTTCTGTCATTCCTTGTTGTCTCTTTCCTTTATCTCCCGACCCTCCAGACCCTCAGTTTATATCTGCCAGGTTGCATGTATAACAAATCCTTGTCCTAAACCCTCTGTGCTATTCTGACCTGCAACTGTAAACAAACACATGGAAAACTCTGTAATCACTGACGTGGAATGTAACACATCAGCCAATACACTGGCCACCTGTCCTGCAAGTGATCCCAGACTCTGAACTCACATTAGCAGGCTGCACCCAAGACCTCATAGAGGTCATGTTTGGTTAACTATTCTCACATGCGGTCCAACTTGTGTGGAACAGCTCCTCCTGTTGACCAATTGGTGTAAACATGGTGAATAGTTTATTGTTAGACATGCTGAGATTCTGTCCAGATAGTGTGTCCAAGGAGTGAAGGATCTGTTCACTATTTTGTTTTTTGTTTTTTTACCCATACAATACAAGTACTGCTGCATTTGCCAAAAAACTGAAAATCTGATTCTGTATTTCTGATTCTGTTTCTTTGTGAGGTCTTTTTTTTTTTTTTTTTTTTGTGGCACATAGAATATTCTCCAATTGTCAAGTAGCTTTCCTCTGTTTAAAAAAAAAACAAAAAACGGGGAGATCAGATCTAATGTTTTGTGCAGCTCAAGATGCTCTGAGAAATCAGAGTACAGTATGTCCCCCCCCNCCCCCCCCCAGAGTGGCAGTACCATCTCCCTAGTTACACTTTGATATAGAACAGACATAGAAGGCATTTTATTCTATTATTGCGACATTTATTCCTGCTTGGCTTCTGCCTGGCTGGCACAAAGTGAAGTGAGGAAATATGTGAGACAATAAGGCAAATCAAAGCAGCCAAAAGGAAACCCCTGTGCTTGTGACAATTTTCTATTAAGATTACGAAACATGAACTTTGAAGTGGAACATTAAGTCAGAGTAAGGAATCAACAACATGCTCAGGCAGGCATAGATGTCATGTTCCCTGCTCCTCTGTGTAAAGCCACTCAGCCTCATGGGCGGAAGTGGTGAATTTACAAGGTTTCCTGAATATAATGAGCTGATATTTCTTTGACATATTGATATCATCTTTTCTTAATTATGCAGATGATTCTTTATTATATATTATACAGAAGAAAATGAAAGGTAAAGTAGAGAAAAGGAGATGACATGAAATGTAACAAAGCTTATAAGACAGATTTAAATGCCACAATGTTGCACTATGCAGTACATGGTATACATCTCATCTTGTCAAACTAATGGGAAGTTCTTCAAATGCCTTTCTGCAGTAAATTAGACTGGCAAGCCTGTACAATATCTGCAATACACCTCATGATGCTTGAGAAGCGTCTTTAACAAGGACCTCCCAGACAAATGGTAGGCACTGAAATTCACCATGTGTTTCGAGCCCAATCTGTTTTACTGTCTCATTAGACCTGCTGCTTTGTCAGTGTTAAATACTCACAGATGACTCTTATAAAACCTTTTGTGCCTAGTTGGACTACAGATTTTAGTGAGCTGGGTAGTTTTTATATGTTTGTGCTAATGAGCCGATGCTGTATTAATTGAAATTCTTTTTTTTTAAATTGTATGAAATGAAGTGCACATGTTGACAGCTATTTTTTTTAAAATGATTATCATGTATAAGAAACAAGAAACAGTTTTTTAGCTCTGAAGTAAAAAGAGACAAGATTTCTGTGAAAAATAGTTCTCTTGCATGAAGGAAATCAGTGGTTTCTATGGAAAACACACAACTTAATTTTCTAAATAAGCTAATGGCAATGATTCTAATTTTTATCCTTCCTTACTGACTCATTAGGTTCCTGCTGCTTTATTGAAACTAAATACTCACAGCTGAGTAAAGAGGTTTAAACTAAACCTTATACCTTTATAACAAGATCATTCTAGAAAGTAGTTTTTGTTACTTTAATCATGAAAGTCAGTGATCCTTTAGATACATGGATTAACAATTCCATTATAGTCCATTATTCAGCTCTGTGAAACTGTTTTTCAATACACACTCTGTTTTATATTTGGTTACCCACATATGGAGAACAGAGCTGGGCTAATTTCAGCAGTAGCATCTGTTGGATATTGTCTTTTGAATCTATACAATGTCATGCAAACACAGCAAATTGGTAGCCTGATCAGTACACAAAGTATGTGATGAAATCTACTCAGGTGTAAAAGTATGCTTTATTTTTAGGGGCTTTGACTGAAAAATAAAGCATGATAAAACTATTTTAATTCAAGTAATCTACACAGAACTAGTTAAAATTTTATTATCTGTATTCTAAAATTACTTGAAATAATTATGGATATGCACCACATTAATTAATGAAAACAACTTAACCATATTGTTAAAGAAAAGTTTCTTAATTATGGCATGGAGCTATTTAGCTACAGCAGTCTTCCATCTGGCAGCCTAACAGCTGAGTTTTAAATCTACATGCAAAACTACAGAGAACAGACACTCTCTCTCTCTCTCTCTCTCTCTCTCTCTCTCATACAAACAAACTATATTTTTTCTGATCTTTGTACTAATGTGAGACCATGTTGTAAGCACTGCATACCGGTAATGTGCACATAAAACTTTATGAAAAACAGCTTGACTAGGCTTAGATAAAATATTTTCTGCTGCTGTTCTTTATTCAGCTATTCGTGAGAGATTTACCAAACTACAGACTCCATTTCTCAATGTTTTAACTGTGTATATATTTTCATATTTCTGTGGAAATCAATGCCACTTTTTAACTTCTTAATGCATCAATGTAGACTAAACCACCTCTATCAAACTTTCAAACCACACCTCTATTGACCTGTGTCTACTAAGCAGCAAACCAGCACAGCTGAATGCTTTGGCCAACAAGTGTCTTAAGATGGAGTTTGTCTAATGGTCACTAGATTGTGGTGACTGAGAAAGAACTCTCAAATTCTGTGTTTATACAATGGATAAAGTAAATAATTTATTCATCAAAAGCCAAATTACTTCTTTTGCAATTGTCTACATCATTCAGGCACTGCAGTTGCAATACTATAGTCTGCTGCTATTAAATGTGTGTGTGTGGTCAACTCACAGAGAACCACTGAAAAATTGTTACATGGAAAATGTATGTGTGGTGCATTTCTCACAGTTATATATCTCAAAACAATAGAAAAAAAAGCTATTTTCTCAAACTGTCTGATGCTGTAGACTGAAGGTTCCATTGCACATCTTAAAGAAAAGAATATATTCTAAAACCATTTCCATACTCAATGACTACCTCATAACCTTTATTAATTACAACAGTATGATTGAAAATTTCTAATCTGGCTTTCCTGCATTTCACATGTTTGATCTGATCTCTGTCACTGACAAAGTAGTAATAGTAGCAATTTTTAATTGGTACTCAAGAAATGGGCTATAAACATAGAGTGGTTTCCCTTCAGTATTACTGATAGAGGTTTTCCTTCAGCAGTAGGAAGGGCTTCCTCCTCTGCTCTCATCCTTTTAGAGGTGTTCCCCAGGGGTCAATTTTAGGTCCACTTTTGTTCTCTGTTTATATACTGCCCTTGCATGTCTTATTTCAGAGAGAATATTCAGTTGTGCTGTTATGCAGATGATACCCAGTTCTATTTCTCTCAAATACAATGAATCAACTAATCTAACTCATGTAGTGTTGTATCTTTATATGATTATGTGTTATTAAATGCTAATGTCACATTTTACAGCTCAAATAATCCAAAATCCAAAATCCATGGCCCTCCTTCCTTCCTAAGCTCATTTTCTATGATTTATGGGTGAAGTTTTAAAAATATTGCATCCAAAATTAAATTTGCTTGAAAATTAACGTTTTTTTTTTTTTTTTTGACTAGTTACTGTACAATCTCTATTTCCACTATTCACTGTGAACTCAACAGAATTGGATGCAATTCAGAACTAACCAAAGCAATCTGAAGAATAATTTCATTTTCATAGCCATTTTACATTGCATATCTTAGAAGCAGTGTGCATAAATCAAAGGATCAGGACTATATGTGATTGAAGGTCTATTTCTGGTCATTATCATTTGAAAACACTGGCAGTCTTTGCTGCCAAGGTTCAAATGTATTTCTAAAACCTGGGTCCTAGAGGGCAGCTAAATCATTCAGTTGATTTTCTAATTGAAAACACTGAAGAAACCTCTGGCAAAACTGCACTTCTGATGTCTTGAACAAAAACAGTTCTAACGTACTGATCTTAATCACTCTACTGTAGTGTTTCATAACCTCGTGTCCAAAGTCATCAGGGCTGCAGCAGATCTCTTTACAATTCAGCTCCAAGGCTGTAGCTCTCAGCTAGACATGGCAAGATCAGAAAGTATCACTCAGCTAGGGTTATCACTCGGCTTCAGTTGTAGAGATCTTTCTCTACGTCTATGTCTCAGGCTCAAACAACTTTATTTCTTTCTACCTGGACACCACACAAAAATGTATAGATCAGATAATATAACAAAAAATAAAAGGAAGTGAAAGAAAATAAATGATGTTGAATAGGTAAGGTGTGACTAAGCCAGGCTTCTGAAATTTCAATGAAAGCCTCAATATGAAAAACTAACTGTAAACCACATGTTGATATGCATGACTTGAGGGACCTCTTTCCCCTCACACATTTTCTCACACACAAACATAGACAACACACAGGTATACCTGCTTTGGGAGTGTTTCAGTTATCCAGATGTGGTGCTGTGAGCAGTAGAAGACCCAGTGGGACTGAAAGGAATGTGTAGTTGGCTTTGGACGAACAGAGCGGCCTCTGTGCTGCTCAGTCCTCCCTAGCTATGTAGTAGATAGATGGAAATACCTATCTGTGTGTCTACTGTATGTGCATGTATGATTGGTTGCATGCTTACACGCACAGACCTCCCTTTAATATACACACAAATGCAAACGCACACACATGCCCTTCCATAGTGACCTGTGAAGGGATTAAACCACAGCAGGGTTCTATGGCTGTCAACCTGTCCTCAGTCACTAATATGCACACACACACACACAAAAATATATATATATACTAAACACAGTGTGGTTGCCATCCTGTCCTCCACCTCTGTAACCTCTTCCACAGGCTTGCAGATGTTTCCTGAGTAAAAACTATGAGAATTAATGCCACAATCACTGACTGGCCATGTCTTTCTATAGTACTGCACATACTGTGAACTGAATTTTACTGATATTCACTGCAAAGATTTAACCTAAAAGAAAGAGACATTTTTCTATCTATCTACAAAACTTGCGTTAAAACCTATCAGGCTGCATTAAAGAAAAAGTTGTTGCAGATGCAGAGGTTTACTTTCTATTGGATTGGTGAGCAGCTATTACACCTTTATTTTCAAACACTGGCCCTTGTGCCTTATGTCTTTACAATGAAAACTCATTCTGTGTTTTAGAGTTTGTTACATAGTTTAATGTCATTGTGTGATGACTGTCAGTTAAATCACCTGTTGCTTGCTTCAGTAAAATCAAATCCTTGCATTGTAATGAAGAGCTGAAAAATAATATATTTGACTAAGATCTCCTTTCGCTTACAGATACAGAATAAACAATATGTACAAAGAATATCAAACTACAATTGCATGTGTACGTGTGCTGCAGATTCTGCTGTAACATGGTCATTAGGCCCATTCAGTTTCACACATGAAGACACTGCCACCTAGAGGTGCATTTGCATGCTCTGAATGAATGAGTGCATGAGTTACAGACTACTTTCTCTCATGCCATGTTTGTATACCACGGTCAAAATTCAGATTGTATAACTGAACAACAAATGGAAATGGGGAAAGTTTATTTTCGTAAACTTGTATATGTTAATTTACTGACACTAAATTAACATATAAAAGTCAGATCTTTATGAAAAGTGAAACTCTGTTTCCTGTTGACATACAATATTTATACAATACTGAATGCATAGACAATCTCTAATTAATGAGCTGGTTATAAGATAATTTCCACTGCATTTTCATAATACAATATAACAAAACATGATGACTTTTTTTTCCAGACTATATCTATATCTATATATATATATATAGATATAGATATAGATATAGTCTGGAAAACATATAAAACATATATATATATGTTTTAACCATAGTACTGTTTTGCAGAATACTTTTTTTCTAATCTCTCTCTCTCTCTCTTAGCTCAAAAGTCAGGATGACCCTTCTAGCGTATAACAATGTGTGTTAGCACTAACAGCACCTCTGGGGTAATAGAGAGGTTGCTGTTGTGTCTGTGTGTGTGTGTTTTCATGCATCTCTCGGGGTATCCTAGCTGAAGCCAGCTGTATATCACAGCAGTCTCCCATGTGTAACTTCAAAGTCGCAGCATGCTCGGTTCAGGCTATTTATGACACAGTCACAGGAAGGACATGTGTTTATGCTGGGCTTCGTGAAACAAAACCTGGACACATAAAAATACTGCTCTCCTTCCTACTGTCTCAATGTTCTTCCTTCAAGGATATCATGTCAGTAAGTTTTCTCAACAAGTTTTGGATCTAAGGACTGCAGAGAAATCTCTCAGGCCCTGGACAGCAGAAGTATATGTGCATGTCATATGTCCTTCACACAACTTAAACTAAAATATCCATGCTGAGAAAACTGCTTCACCATAGAGAATTTGACTGCCTTCATAATGTGACTTTGGCTTTCCGTTCTGTCTGAAAAGCTGTGGACTGGCAAATGGAGATAAACAAGAGAGATCAAAGACAACTGGGGTTAAAAAATGAATGAAAAGAAGGGACAAACAAACTACAACACTAAATGTCTGCTGTCTGTCTGTCTACAGCAGAAATGTACTGCAGTTTTCTAGATAATACAGGAGTACAAAGGTCAGGATCTGAAGGCCCCACTATACTTCCTGAGGAACAGATCTTTCAGGGCAAAAAGATGTGTCACAGGTGCCAGTGGGCAGATCTTTATCAGCCATGTGATATTTTTGACCAGTTAAGACCAGGAGGAGGTATCAGAAGTTGAAAAGACAAAAGACAGTTAACAGACCTGTTCTTTTGTGTTTCATCGTGCTTCATTTTAAGTATTCTGGCCTTTAAAGGTAGAGTTTTGGGCACTAGTGGCACTGTAGAGAAATATTTTAATGAGTAGGTCCCCATTTTGTTTGTACCAGCATGCACCAACGAGAAACATTTCTGCTGTCTGCAGAGGGCGCTAATGTAAATGTGTTACTTGATGCAGATGGCAACAAAATGAATGGGCTTACAAAATGACTAATCTGCATTTTATGAATTTAATGAATCTTATACTGGGCAATAGCTAAAATTCAAGCACCTAAACTTGTCTCCATTCTTTGATATCAATAATATTTGTCAGTTATGCCTGCAATTTAGTTCCCACTTTTAAGATTTTAGGACATTCTTATTTAGACTAGAAACATGTCATCAGTTACAAGTCAGGGATGCATGACAGATTTCCTGATGTGTCAGTAAATAAAACTGGCCTCAAAAACTAACCATGTCCACTAAATGAAATGAATTAATAAAGTAGTTGTTATTCCCAGTTCCAAACAGAGACAATTGGTGATGATAATATACCATGAGAGTTAGGCGGATAAGGGAAGAGAAGAAGAAAAAAAGATGTAAACATAGATGTAAAAAATGCAAGTGTCAAAAACTACAAATGTTTTATGAGGTAGGATATGCACTGAACATGTTTGTGAGAACTTGTAGTGAAAAATATTAATAAAAACAAATGTATTGTTGACAAGACAACTTCAAAGGATATGAATGTATTTATATGTGTATGACGATAAATCATACCAAAACCATGTGCTAAAAAAAAAAAAGAGTGAGAAGAGCAGAAACACACTCAGTGTTAAGAGGATGGCATGAATTACTTCTTGAACAAATAATCTTCTCATTTGTGACATGATGTGGGAAATGCAAAGGCAGAAGAACATTGGCCCAGACGTATGAGGTCCAGATGCCTTCACAGATGTGTGCAGGGTTTGAATTTTGATACAAGCAGCCACAGGCAGCCAGTGGAAAATGCAGTAAAAGAGGGGGGGTGGCAGAGGATTGCAGTGTTTTGGATGAGCTGAAAAAAACAAAAACAAAAAAAAAAACAGTTTTTGGAGGACAACTTTCTTATCCAGAATGACTAGCAAAATCAGGTATCTACCCCTCTCTGAACAAAATACGCTTTGTCAAAAGACCTTTTAGATTGCAGTTTTAACTTTTGATCACATCTACATGTTGAATTATGATATCTGGGACTTTAGTAAAAATGTACAAGCTAAAATGTGACGTTTCACCTTGGAAAGTAGAATTTTCTCATGTATAAGTAATTTGTGCTCTGTATTAGTGATAGGAACACAATGCAAAAATCTATATCTAATAAAGTTATTTTGTAAGCTGGTGGGTCCTGAAATTTTCTTTTCTTCCAACAAGTGAAAGATCTCTTATGCAGATTATTTCAGCCTATTTTCAATTCAAAGGATGTTTTGTATCTGTTCAGCCTGTGAGGTGGCAAATGACAGCTTAATTCAATGAAAAGTAAAACTGCAAAAATGACTTTAGCTACCAGAGGGTTAAAGGAGAGCTTTCTTGTATTTTGCAGCACATTAATTGTTGTAACATTTGCAAACTCGTAAAATCTTGCACACCATTCTCAATCTCTCACATTTTCTCCCCCCTCCCACCCTCTGTCTCTCCTTCTGTCTGTTCTTGTGTGACAGAGTCAGTAACACCACAGCAGGAGGTNCCCTCTGTCTCTCCTTCTGTCTGTTCTTGTGTGACAGAGTCAGTAACACCACAGCAGGAGGTGAAAGGAAAGTTGGAGGCAGGAAGAGAGAGGTGGAGGGAGGGAGAGGGTGCAAAAGTGCAGCACAGACTCACGCCTGACAGTAGAAGAGAGCAATACAGAAATGTGAGATGTCACAAAAGGGAAAAAATTCTGTCCGAATGTGAGTATATTCTAATAACTGCATGCACCCATGCTTGTGTCATTGTTTAAAAGTGTGTGTGTGTGCATGTGTGTGTGCCGCATGGGTACACCTAGCAGGGTGCCAGCCGGCAGCAGCTGGGAAGGCCTTCCTCTGTTCTCCTGTCATCAATAAATGATCAGAGTGGGCCATCTGGAGAGAGGGAACCACCAACCACTAGGACCTGGCACTAAACGAATGACAGATAAAGTGAAAGAGAAAAGGACACGGAATTGAGAGATAGATGGAGGAGGAGGTAGAAGAAAAAGGGAAATGGGACAGAATGAGAGAGAAGGAAGGATGGAGAACGGGGAAGAAAAGGGAGGAAGAGGGCCAAAGAAAGAGATGAGTGAAAGAGAGATTAAATAAAAGTGAAGGAGATAAAGTAATGTGTAAATTAGAACTATGCCATATCACATCATTCATGATAATATTGGTGTCATTTTTGTATGATTAAAAATGAAACTGACGATATTGTTGTGTGATGACTTGATGAATTTTCACATCTTGTGCAACAAGAAGAAATTAAACAAGCATGACTGAAAGTAGCACATCAGCTAGCACCCACCTGACGAATTAGCTCCTAAAAAAGAAGCTATGTATACTCAAGTATAAGCTGATCTTGTGTATAAACTGAACCCGATTCTAACCTCCAAATTTAGGTTTTTAAAGAAACCCATATATAAGCCGACCCCCCGATGTTGTTACAATTTGTTTAGCAAATTACCTGTTTTTCCTGGGTTTTGTCATAGTATTCCTGTGATTTTCTGAAAATAATCCACGTACTGGTATCAGTAAACATGATATTAATTTCACCAGCTGATTACCATAACTGACTAATCACAACAGGACTTACTGGCTGCTGCAAAATGTGCTGGATACAATGTTTTGTCAGGAAATATCTCATTCATATCTCAAGGTATGATTTAAACTATTTTTTGAGATTGGATAGTATTTCCACCCCTGGAAATTTCGTTCTCTGGAATCAAATTTGAATTTCTCGTGTATAAGCCGACCCCCCGATTTTTGTGAACTTTGGTAATAAACAGTCAGCTTACACTTGAGTATATGTGGTACTTCTGTTTGGAAATGGTTTGACTACAAGGCTAACTGGCTAACAGCTAGTGGCGGGAACACAGGGCTGCCAACTCTCACGCATTGAGCGTGAGACTCACGCAAAAGGCTGACTTCACGTGCTCTCACGCCTGACATCTGATTTCTCACGCTCGAAAAACATCCGTTTAACTTCGTACGTCTTTGGCTTCTCTCTCTGCTCCTCCCACTTTTTATGGATTTGAGTGCCTCGCGCCAGCGCGACTCACTGCCATAGTGATTAAGTTTCACTGAAAACAGTTATCGGCACCAATGGAGAGACTGCGGCAGCAGAACGGATTGGAAGGTATAATGTTTTTAAGTGATTATTAAAATAGTTCAACTAGTCGGACTTTAGCATTTTAAAGTTACTTTAGATAAACTGGGCATCTATCTTTGTCCCTGATGTGTTGGGGGAAATTGTCTGGTGATGCTGGCATTTCACCACTTAAGTTTTTACATTCCAGCAACAGCGATTAAACAATATGACTAAATAAACAGACAGTAATCACTTTATTTAGAGTTCATCTGTTATTGACAGCTAGTTATGCAGTGAATAAATATGTGTGGCCTGTGAATCTTGTGTACTGGGCCTGTATTGGGCTCATAACATGCATGATTACTGGTGTATATATATATATGTAGAGACGTGAAATGTACTCAATCGATCACAGCAAATATAACGTCTGTTTTTTGTCAAAGTAACTTTATTTCACTGATCCAACACAGGGTTGCAAGGAAGACAATGTACACCTCCGCCAGGGAACATAGCCCCATGAAAACACGGCTTTTACCAAAAAATTAAAATAGCCATGCCTTTTACAATCCAGCATTAAGTGTTAGAAAGTGAAACACTGAATTTTAAGGTATGTGTATCACCTGGACATTTGATTTTGAAAGATTAGGGGATTTGAAAAAATGTATTTTTATGATTTGCAAAAAAGTTGTCAGTAATATAACATGTACACAGGCAGTAGTTATTGAGTTAAACCTGCAAACTCACTGGTATGGTCCTTTACTGAACAAATACACTACAACTGATTATTAAAATATGCACTACAATTGCTTGATTTTTACATTGTTCTTTGTGTTTCCTCAGAGTATCCAAATCGCTCACTTCTGACCACAAAAAACACCAGTCATTCTGAAATGAGTCAGCAGCCCAGCACATCTGAACAAGGTCAAAGAGGCCTTACATCCTCCCTTCAAACAAGCAAAACTTGAACTTGGACACTGTGCATCTCAAACTGCAGTCAGTAGACTGCATTTGATTTTGTGATTGATGATATTCAGTCTTTCTCGTTGGTTGAGCAGCCGTCATTCAAAAAACTTGTAGAGGGAATTAATGGTGGCAAAAGAGTTATGAGCAGAAAGACACGAGTCCAGTGTATTGAGAGGGAATTTGCTGCCATGAAAGAAACCTTGACTTCAAAACTTCAGAATGCGACAAGTGTGTGCACAGCAGCAAATATGTGGACTGCATATCTGCAAGTTTCTTTGGTGTGAAATGCAGAGATGTAAAGAGTAATGAAGTATTGTACTCACATAAAAGTACTGTTACTTTGACAAACTTTTACTCAAGTAGAAGTAAAGTACGTGTAAAAATGTACTTAAGCAAAAGTAAAAAGTATTTTGTTTCAAATGTACTCTGAGTAAAAAGTACTGTGTTACATTACCAAAAAATGCAAAAAAATACATACATTTGAAACAATTCAATGAAAAATATAGCCGCAAGCTTCAATAAGCGGGGTCCAAGCACGTGCGACGACTTGGCGAATGATTCAGTTTTAGCAGAAGTCGAGTGCGCAGATATTTACCAAGTTTGGTGACAATAGACCCAATCATTCATGAGATATCGCAGTTTTTGTTGACTAATCTATGCCGACTCAAATTTGGCAGCCAATTGCAGCAAAATGGTAGTACTTTCTATAGCCTTACTATAGTCTTACTATAATTACTATAGTTGTACTATACACTTACTATAGCATTTCTATGAAATTACTATAGTGACTATAGTAAGTATAGTAAGTGTATACTAAGACTAAGTCTTAGTATACACTTACTATAGTCTTACTACACACTTACTATAGTCTTACTACACAATTACTATCGTCTTATGACACACTTACTATAGTCTTACTGTGCACTTACGATAGTCTTACTATATACTTACTACAGTCTTACAATAAACTTACAATAGTCTTATTATACACTTACTATTTTTATTATTATTACTTATTATTGTCTTACTATTCACTTACTATAGTCTTACAATACACTTACTACAGTCTTACTATATATATAGTAAGATATATATAGATATTACTATAGTCTTTTTATGTACTTACTATAGTCTTTTTATATACTTACTGTACTATAGTTTTACTATACACTTACTATAATCTTACTATACACTTATTATAGTCTTACTATACATTTAACTATAGTCTTACTATACAATTACTATAGTCTTTTTATGCACTTACTATAGTCTTACTATACACTTACTGTAGTCTTACAATACACTTATATTAGTCTTACTATACAATTACTATTGTCTTTTTATACACTTGCTGTAGTCTTACTATACACTTATTATAGTTTTACAATACATTTACTATAGTCATACACTTACTATTCACCTACAATAATATTAATATACTTACTATAGTCTTACTATACACTTACTGTAGCCTTAATATATACTTACTATAGCATTTACTATAAACTTACTATACTCTTATACACTTACGGTAGTCTTTTTACACACTTATTATAGTCTTACTATAGCCTATACACTTACTATAATTTTACTATACACTTACTGCATACTTACTATTATACTATACTATTACTTACTACTATAGTTCTTACTATACACTATACACATATTATAGTCTTTTTACACATTTACTATACACTTACAACAGTCCCACTACATACTTAATATAGTCTTTTTATGCACCTACTATAGTCTTACGACACACTTAGGTTAGTATACACTTACTATAGTTTTTTTAAACACCTACGATAGTCTTACTATACACTTACTAGTTTTACTATACAATTAATAAAGTCTTTTTTTACACTTACTATAGCCTTACTCTACACTTATTATAGTCTTACTATAAACTTACTATAGTCTTGATATACACTTACTGCAGTCTTATTGTACACTTACTATAGTATTACTATACACTTATTATAGTCTTACTATTACACTTATAGAGTCATTATAAACTTATATTAGTCTTACTATACAATTACTGTAGTCTTTTTATACACTTACTAAAGTATTACTATACACTTATTATAGTCTTACTATACACCTACTATAGTCTTACTGTACACTTATATTTGTCTTACTATAGTCTTTTTATACACCTACTATAGTCTTACTATACACTTACTGTAGCCTTAATATATACTTACTATAGCATTTACTATAAACTTACTATACTCTTATACACTTACGGTAGTCTTTTTACACACTTATTATAGTCTTACTATAGCCTATACACTTACTATAATTTTACTATACACTTACTGCATACTTACTATTATACTATACTATTACTTACTACTATAGTTCTTACTATACACTATACACATATTATAGTCTTTTTACACATTTACTATACACTTACAACAGTCCCACTACATACTTAATATAGTCTTTTTATGCACCTACTATAGTCTTACGACACACTTAGGTTAGTATACACTTACTATAGTTTTTTTAAACACCTACGATAGTCTTACTATACACTTACTAGTTTTACTATACAATTAATAAAGTCTTTTTTTACACTTACTATAGCCTTACTCTACACTTATTATAGTCTTACTATAAACTTACTATAGTCTTGATATACACTTACTGCAGTCTTATTGTACACTTACTATAGTATTACTATACACTTATTATAGTCTTACTATTACACTTATAGAGTCATTATAAACTTATATTAGTCTTACTATACAATTACTGTAGTCTTTTTATACACTTACTAAAGTATTACTATACACTTATTATAGTCTTACTATACACCTACTATAGTCTTACTGTACACTTATATTTGTCTTACTATAGTCTTTTTATACACCTACTATAGTCTTACTATACACTTACTATAGTCTTTTTATACATTTACAATAGCCTTCTATACACTTACTATAGTATTACTATACAATTAATATAGTCTTTTTATGCACTTACTATAACCTTACNTATACACTTACTATAGTATTACTATACAATTAATATAGTCTTTTTATGCACTTACTATAACCTTACCATACACTTACTATGGTCTTACTACACACTTACAATAGTCTTTTTATATACTTACGATAGTCTTACTATAGTCTTACTAGACACTTACTATAGCCTTAAAATACATTTACTATAGTCTTACTATATGCTTACTATAGTTTATACACTTATGATAGCCTTACTATACACTTACTATATACAGTAGTATTATAATACAATTAATATAGTCTTACTGTACACCTACTATAGTCTTACTTCACACTTACTATAGTTCTTTTATATACTTAGTATAGTCTTACTACACACTTACATTACTTACATTTATTGTAGTCTTAATATAGACTTATGCCGGTCCCAAGCCCGAATAAATGCAGAGGGTTGTCAGGAAGGGCATCCAACGTAAAACCTATGCCAAAGCAAAGATGCGAATCATTCCTATGACTTCCNGAAGGGCATCCAACGTAAAACCTATGCCAAAGCAAAGATGCGAATCATTCCTATGACTTCCATATCAGATCGGTCGAGGCCCGGGTTAACAACGACCGCCATCGGTGCTGTTGACAGGGTACTGGTGGAAATTGGGCTACTGTTGGTCAAAGAAGGAGAGGAGGAAGGCGTGTCCGTAGGCAGAGAGAAAAGAGGAAAGGCAAGAGTCTAGGGATGAGAGTAGGGACTTTGAATGTTGGGACTATGACAGGAAAAGCTAGAGAGCTGGCTGACATGATGCAAAGAAGAAAGATGGATATACTTTGTGTTCAAGAGAACAGGTGGAAAGGTAGCAAGGCTAGAAGCTTAGGAACAGGGTTCAAGCTGTTTTATCATGGTGTAGATGGAAAGAGAAATGG
>VXCM01004811.1:0-17500 GCA_014773175.1 Lucifuga dentata
AAGTGTCTGCTAGCTTACAAAACTCTCTGCTAGCTTACAAAAGTGTCTGCTAACTTACAAAACTCTACTAGCTTACAAAACTCTCTGCTAGCTTACAAAAGTGTCTGCTAGCTTGCAAAACTCTCTACCTGCTTACAAAAGTGTCTGCTAACTTACAAAACTCTCTGCTAGCTTACAAAACTCTCTGCTAGCTTACAAAAGTGTCTGCTAACTTACAAAACTCTCTGCTAGCTTACAAAACTCTCTGCTAGCTTACAAAACTCAAACTTAAATCTGTCGCTGTGTTTTATGAATCTCAACCAAAGTCAGTAAAAAAACAAAAGTAAAGTTACAAAAAAATGTCAGTCTTATCAAATCTGCTGTTATTGCAGAAATACAGATGATAAAAAAAACACACATTAAGCTTTATTGATAACTCAGGCTTTAACACTGAATGAATTACTTTGATTTACTAATCACAACAGTATCAATGTAAGCAGCTAACGAACAGATGGCAGGGCTTTTATTCTGAAAATCACTAATAATTTTTAATCCAAAAGTTTTTGTAGTTGTGATTTTCAGAATAAAAGAAAAGCACAAAAACAAAGATAATCATCAGAAAGACAGAATGTTTGTACTTTTATATTCTTACATTTATGTTTATTGTAAATGTGTTTCATAAAATGTCATTTTAGTTTTCTATTTTGTGAAATTATTTTATAAATTGTTATATTTTCTCTTGTGTTTTCAGATGTTTTAATCTGTTTCTTAAAAGATTTCTCTCGTTTTGCATTTTTATAAAAAAAATATATATTTTTTTTCAGTTGTAATTTTTTTTGTGTTTAATGAATGAATTCACTGATTGCTTCAATTCCACTGAAATCAATCAAAATCACCATGAAATCATTATAGATACGTGTCTGCACCTTCATGCCAGAGACATTTTGGGTCTGTGGCTCCGCCCACTAAAACTCAACCAATGAGATTATGGCTCTGCCCCTTGTAAATGTGTACTGAGGTGAAACTCTGAATTGCTGAGAAAACGCCGACCTGAACGTAAAAAAAGCATCGTTCAGAAAAAGATGAGAGGCCGCTGATCTTTATGAAGGAGGAAACATGGCTGCTGATGTCCAGGTTAGAACTGAAGCTGATGAACAGCATTCTCACCTAGGTGTTGCTGTTATCCAGGTGTGGCGCCTGCTGAGCTCCTGTTCTGGCAGCAGATAGGAGGGGGTCCAGAGGTTTTATTATGAGCATTTACTTTCACTCAGACTTCCTGTCTTCACTTTCTCTGCCTCAGCAGCAGCAGCATTAGCATTAGCAGCAGCATTAGCATTAGCAGCAGCAGCATGGTCACAGGTTCAAATCCCCGCACAGGAAATAGGAAATATCCACACATCAGCGTCCTGACTGTAAACCTTTCCTGTAGGTGAGCGTACGTCTGCCTTTTAGGTGGAAAATGAAGGACAAAGTCAGACATAATGTCAGACTCCAGCAGGTTAATGTGATAAACGTGTTTTTATATATTTATAAAATAAATATAAGCGTGATGTTGACATGTTGAGGCTGTTTAAGGCCTGATGGTTTTTGCTGAGTTTGTCTCCCTCTGCTGGACATACACAGCGGCACAGTGTAAAGCTTTAGCATGATGCTAAATTACGACTTATATTTAGCCATATTATCTGTTGTTATGAATTATTCCGTTTGATTATTTGTCACAACTCAGCCCAGACAGCAACACTGTTCTGACTCAGTACTGGCCACGCCCTCTGTTCCATGTGGCCCACTTGTGGCTTGGAATGATGGCCCTCGTTTTGTCCGAGCCTGGCTGCATATATCAGCCATAAATCAACCAAATATAATGAAAGTTGCCTGAATCTGGCCCACAACTGGTTTTTCTGGCCTAGCTCTGTTTTTTCTGACGAATGATAAGAAATCCCAGGATTTCTTATTTCCAATCAGTGACTCAGCTGCTGTTCATTTAGTTACGCATTCAGACTTCCTGTCTTTATCTGCCTCATTAGCAGCAGCATTAGCAGCAGCATTAGCAGCAGGATGAGCAGCAGCAGCAGTAGCATTAGCAGCATTAGCATTGAGCCTCATATAACTTTTGTCACAGGTTCAAATCCTGTCCTATAATCAGACTGCAGGAATGTTTTCTTCATCCCAGATTCAGGAATAACGGAACACTGGAACCAGGATTCACAGTTTTCTGCTCTCTCTCTCTCACCATACATGCTAACATGCTAATTGAGCAGTTTTGAGTCATGAACTAAAGTGTCCTCATGGTGGCGCTGGAAGAAAGCCAGTCTTTCTCTGATAGTCAGTGTCCATATGTGGGAAGCGTCACGGTCTTTTCATACATGACATAATCACACGTCTGTTTCATCATCACGTTTATTCTTTTTAAATGACAATATTTCATTTCTTTAAAAACAGCATTTTGCTTTGGGACAGAGATTATCGTCAGACACATGAACATGTCTGAACATGGAAACTACAAATCATGTAAATCAGATTTCCTCATACAGGCTCCAGCTGCTTCTCCAGTGGTGGAAAGTAAGTAAATACATTTACTCAAGTACTGCAGAGTACAGTTACAGGTACTGGTACTGAGAATATCTGTTTGGGAGACTTTTTACTTTTCCTTCATTATATTCCAGAAGGAAATATTGTACTTTTTCCTCCACTAAATTTAACTGAAGACAGGAGTTACTTTAGTTACTTTACTTTAGTTACTTTAGTTATTTTAGTTACTCGTAGCTCATTGTTTGATGAAAATCCTTCAACAAATCACCTACATGAGAGATTAATTTAGTTAAACACAGGATTTTACTTCTAGTAGTAGTAGTAGTAGTAGTAAACACTTTTACTTTAGTAAAGTATTTCAGTTCTTCATCCACCAATGAAATCATCCGACCACAACAAGGGCCTGAGTTCCCTCCTAGGACCTGCTAAGAGTGTGTGTGTGTGTGTGTGTTTATTTCAGGTTTTTGGGGTTGACCACCCGGCCAATGAGCAGCAGAGCTCCTGACGTGTCGTCCCGGATTAGGAACAGGAAGGGGCGGTNCACCCGGCCAATGAGCAGCAGAGCTCCTGACGTGTCGTCCCGGATTAGGAACAGGAAGGGGCGGTCCACACGGTAGGCCAGGTTGCTAGGTGACAAAGTGATGCTGGGATACTGGTTTCCCTCAGGTGCCATCTCCATGACAACCTTGTGATTGACACTGGTGAGCTTGGCGGGCTGAGCGGTGATCTGCTCCAACTCTGTCTGCGCCAGCCAATCAGAGAGGCCTGCAGAGAGGTGGGTACAGGTACGACAGCGTTAAAAGCAACTCCCAGAGAGCATTGCTGCACAAAGCATCCAATCAGAGAGCTGCTGCAGCTCAGCAGCACCAAACACCAAAGCTCAGAACTAATGCTAAATCTCAAAGCTAACATTAAGTCCCACAGCTAATGTTAAAGCTCAGAGTTAACGCTAAATCTCAAAGCTAACATTAAATCCCACAACTAATGTTAAAGCTCAGAGCTAACGCTAAATCTCAAAGCTAACATTAAATCCCACAGCTAACGTTAAAGCTCAGAACTAACGCTAAATCTCAAAGCTAACATTAAGTCCCACAGCTAATGTTAAAGCTCAGAACTAACGCTAAATCTCAAAGCTAACATTAAATCCCACAACTAACGTTAAAGCTCAGAGCTAACACTAAATCTCAGAGTTACTGCTAAAGCTAGCACACTAGAGACATGCTAAAAGTGTAAAATAAAGATCTTTCTGTGCTTCTTCTGGACTGTGAGCCCTGATGGATCTCTTGGTGACTCACCGAGGTCTCTGAGCAGCGGCAGCAGGTCTGAGGAGTAGCTGACTTTTATGGCGGGCAGCGTGAGGGTCACGTGTGTGGGCAGGAGCGTCATGGAGAGATCCTGCACAAACTCAGCAGTCAGGCTCTCCTCCAGAAGGGTCATGTTGGACGTCACGTCGTCCGGCAGGAAGACGAACATGCTGACATTGTCCTGCATGTGGATCTGAGCGATCTGAAGAACGAGCAGAAGTTCTAACTTCAGAGGTATTTAAGGTGGACGTTTTGTCAGAACCATTTTGCCGCAGCAGGAACTAACCGTGCAGCTCAGGTCTGAGTCCTTCCCCATCTTCAGCGGGTAGTTTTCCTGTTGCATCATGGGAATACGAACAGGCGCTTGTCCATCCAACTGGAAGTTCTCCATCATTCCGCTTTGACTGAACCGTGTCGCCCACTTTCCTGTTAACAAACAACCATTGCTATTACCATAGCAACCATCTCATCTGATGTATCAACCACATAGCAAACTCTGTTCACAGAAAAACCCTCATTATTTTACCTTTAAAGTAGGCGGCGCTCATGGTGGTCACTCCAGGGTTTCGGGGGAGGGGCTTAGACAGGATACGGTCAACCTTGCTGCCCGTCTCCTTCTGCACCCAGTCATTGATGTCCCTCATGTCTTTGCCGCCACCCTGCAGCACTTTGGGCCGGACGCCGTACTGCTGCTCCACGAGCGTGAGGAACTCCTGCTTCAGGCGTAATCCTGTGTGTGTGTGCATACACACACACACACACACACACACACACACGCACGCACACACACACAGACACACGCACACACACACACCCCCACACACACAGATGGTTTGATCAGGGCATCTTCAGACCTGAAACCTGATCCACAGGGTCGTTCAGCCGTTTGGATTCACGGCAACAGAGACGACTTTGCACCAAACCCAAATTCAAAAGCAGATTCAGCATTTTTTCAAACATACAGAACGCTGGGAACATGGCTTCAGATCCACGGAATCCTGCAGGAATTCCGTCTGAGCTTCATCTCAGGTGTCACATGACTAGAAGGTTGAAGTTGAGTCAACCTGACAGGAAGAAACGGCATGAAGATGTTTTGCTCTTTATCCAAATGTCAGTTCTAACTGTAGCAGGAATAGTGGGCAGCATTTATTGCTAAAAGGCCGACACACCTGCCGATGTGACGTTTCTCACGCTGTGGGGTGCAGACACAGCTGAGACCAAATACTTTCTGAGCTAATACGGGTCTCCAAACTATTTCTTCTGGTCCACATACTAAACTTCAACCTTCTAAACCTGCAGGACTTGTAAACATCAACCAGAGAGAAAAACATATTTATCCTGAGGTCAAAGGTCATCAGGCTGGAAAATCTTCATGTAGTTATTAAATATGATGCTTATTCCTGAGTGGATGGAGTAGATTAAAGCAGCAAACATGCTCGTATAATGACTGTGAGCGAGTGTGTGTGTGTAGTTAACATCAAGTATGATCATGGGCTTGTGACACACACACACACACACACATACACACACACATACACAGGACTGGACTCACGGCGGGCCAGGTAGATGCGGGCGGCGGCGCTCAGGCCCTTCCCGGCGGTCCTGACGGAGGCCAGCAGGTCTCTGAGGGTGTTGTGGAGCTGAGGGTCCTGCAGGCTGTGGTACCTCAGCGCCCTGAACAGCCGCGTCTGAGCGCGCTCAGAACCTCCTGAGGGTTTGACATTAAGTTAGAAACAGAAAATGAAAACAGGTTTTTAATTTTCAGCAGCTCCCATCCGATCAGATTGTGTTTAATCCTAAACTGATATCTGATTGGTCGACACAACCTCCCAAAAGCAATAAACCATAAACATCCATCAGTTTAACTGAGTTTAAGGTTTTTAACCCATGGAGAGCTGCGTCAGCACTGCAGAGACACTGAGTGGTGCCAGGAACACGTTGACGGTCGCGTCACGGCTCGCCAGAGCACGGAAAAGGTTGTAGCCAAAATCAGAGGTGGCGGCACCCATCTTTGTGGTTGGCGTGGTGAAGAGCTCCACATGTTCCTCCTCAGCCGCCGTCTCCTCGCCTCCGGACTCAGACTGGAACACATATGTACAAACATAGAGCTTAATCTGTCCACGATCACGGAGTCACGGAAAACCAGGAAAACCTGTTAAAAACGTACGTTATCATCTTAGGCTGTTTTCAGATCTGCAGATCATTTGTTCTGGTCTGAATCAGATCTGCAGATCGTTTGTTCTGGTCTGAATCAGATCTGCAGATTGTTTGCAAACTAAATTGTTGGTTTGGTTCAGAAAAACATCCAATCAAACTAAAATCTATCAGCTGAAGTCACGTGACACCGACATTTCTGCTGCTAATCAGCCAATACATCAATAGATTGATCAGGAATTGATCATGTTCAGACCACAAACAAATGGCTGCAGTTTGTTTCCTGTAACTGGTTGTTTTGTTGTTGCGCTGCTCAAAGGAACTAAGGCATGAAATGAGCGGGTCATACCTGAGCCTGACAGAAGCTCAGAGCTCCAAACAGCAGCAGGAAAGTTCTTCTCTTCATCCTGGAAGACAGACACGTAGGGGGTTACTAGCTGCTGGTTGCTGAGGTGATGGATGGTTTCCGTGGTGTTGGCTGATTGTTTTGAGTAATGACGCGGTGTTGTTGGTCATTGCTCGGTTGTTGCTTTGTTGTTGCTTTCAGGATGGTTTCTAGGACATTTCTAGACGTTACTATGTCATTGCTATGGTGTCAGGTGGCTGTTAGGGTGTTAGAAAGCGGTTGCTAGAGAATTCTGAATGGTAGACGTGCAGTTGCTAGGGTGTTACTAATTTGTTGCTAGGAATTCATGATGGTTGCTAAGATGTGTAGTGGGTGATTTCTAAGGTGTTTGTAGTTGTTGCTTTCAAGTTCAGAATAGTTGCTAGAATGTTACTAGAAGGTTGCTAGGTGATTGTCATGGTGTTAAGTTGGCTCTTAGGGTGTTTCTAAAGTGGTTGCTAGGGATGGTATCTAGTGTGCTACTAGTTGTTACTATAATGACTAAGCAGTATGTCAGAGAATAGTAGCATGTTGCCCAGCAACCAAACTAACAGGATAGTAAAGAGACCAGATGTTTGGCAGCAAAAAGCCGCAGATGTGATCAAAACACAGAACAACCAACAACGACCTAACGACCTCATCACCTGATGACCTGACGACCTCATCACCTGATGACCTGACGACCTGATCACCTGGTGACCTGATGACCTGACGACCTGGTGACCTGATGACCTGACGACCTGGTGAGCTGATGACCTGACGACCTGATGACCTGACGACCTGGTGACCTGATGACCTGACGACCTGATGACCTGACATCCTGATGACCTGACGACCTGATGACCTGATGACCTGACTATCTGGTGACCTGATGACCTGGTGATCTGATGACCTGACGACCTGATGACTTGACGACAGAAACAGGTTGCAGCGAGTCGCTCGTCAGTGAAATGGGTGAAAAATGTTCTGGTTAAACTCACATGGGTAAAACATGAATGAAGTGTGTTACACAGCCTGTACAGGTGAACTGATTAAAGGGCCAAAATGGTGATTTTACATGTTTGATCCCAACATATATACAACCCACATACATGTTAGTCTGACCACCATTTTCCAGAACATAAATCCATATGTGTAGTTTTCCCGTGATTTTGCTAAGTCTGTAAAAGTCAAACATTCAGGTGAGGCGTCTACCTGCCGACAGGTGAACTGCAGATGACACGGCGTGTAAATGTGTGTGTGAAAGCTTCTCTGCGACATGTTGGATCAGTTAAATTAAAAAACTGAAATGTTTGGTTCTTTGATGATTTATCTCAGCATCTTTCAGGTAGATTTTGATGTTTTACTGGAACCAGTGACTGTCTGGAAGGTAGGAAAAACAATTCTAATATTTACCATGACAGCAGTGTGTTTTAGAAGGTAGTTGGCAGTAACGTAATGTGTATTTTGGTTGTATTTACTGGGCTCAAAAAAATGCAAAACCACTGTAATGGTCCTTTAAAGTCAATTTGTAGTTGTTACATCAGACAAGCAACTAAAGTCATTAAACCTCGTTAACAGAAAACTGTAACCAATCAGCCAATCAGCTGCTTCTCTTATGAATGTGTTTTAAAAAAAGAGAAACGCACACACACGCACACACACTTACACTTATACCAGTTTCTTTTGTTCGTCTGAAAACATCTGGTTTTCATTCTCCAGGTTTCCCAAAAACAAAAGTCCTTCATCTGAGCCCGTAGCACACACACACACACACACACACACACACACACACACACACACGCGCTGGATGGGAAAGTCATCAGATGTTTCTCATTTCTCCAGATGCTGAAATCCAAACCTCAGAGAGCTGTTAGATTCTACAGACACATTTTTTTACAGACACAAGATTTTTCTCTCTTTCTACAATTTATTCTCTCATATTTTTATTATTATTATTTTTAGAAGAATCAAGATATGAAGGTTCAGGGTTAGTTGCTGTATGTAGGAAAGGAAGGTAGGAAAAACAATTCTAATATTTACTGCTCCAGCATATGTTCTGGAAAATGTTGTTAGTAATGTAACATGCAGGTTGTATTTGTTGGGCTCAAACATGCAAAACCACCGGCATGGTCCTTTAAATGCAACAATGACTTGATTTTAGCAGCTTGGACTGTGAACGATTCAATTATCTATCAATAAATATATCTATAAATCCAGAAATCTGTCTGAGGCACCAACATGTTTAGAACCGTCATGTATGAAGCTGATGTTCTGCAGGTTTGGACGTGCAGCGTCATGTGATGTTTGGATGCGCTGTGCTGGTAAAAAGTAGTCCGCGCGGCAGGATACGAGCAGACACGTTATAACGGTGCTGTAGTTTAATAAAGAAGATCAGATCCACAAATTATAAATACTTCATAAACTTCAGAAACAAAACAGGAAAATCAAATCATTTCCGATCTGATGAAAGTTTGTGTTACATAAGGCGTGGATGGATGCGTGGAAAAAACTCCGTGTTTTTTTTTTTTTTTTTTTTTTTTTTTGCATCAGAAGGAAAAGCTGAAGCACCTCTGAAGAGAAAAGCGCTAAAAGCTGAATTCTTCTGAAGAATCCGCAAAGTTTCCGCACATTTTACACGCAAACAGAACCAATAAATTATTGATTTGTGATTGATTTGGTTTGATTTCTGATTGTATACGGCATAAACCACGCAGCCGCTTCACGCGTGGAATCCAGCCGCAATCATCCGACACAAACAACGCGGAAAAGCGCAAAAATACGCTTTAAAGCGCAGAAAAACGCTCAACTCACCTCCTCCGCTCCACGTCCACGTCGCTCAGGTCAGACGAGTCTCTCCTCCCGGGGACGCGCTTCTGTCTGACAGCAGACAGCGGCGGCGCGCGTGGCGCTTACGCGCCACGGGGACGCGCATGCTCAGATCAGCTGCTGACGCCTGAGATTAAAAACGATAAACTTTACTAATTTGAGTAAATGAACATAAATGTGATATTTGTTACAAATTATTCAAGCTTTTAATAAAAATGTTATATATTTATTTTAAAAATGGACAAGAAAGTATGTTGTATATAGATACACTATATAAAATGCTTAATTTTATAATTTTATATAATGATTAATGATTATCAAGTGGTGTCAGATTTGTTTCTCTAATCCTGATTTCAATAAACGTTTAATAAACATTTACATTAACAGACGCAAAAAGAAACTGATATTTAAATAGTTTACAGGATAAATTTTGTGTATTTAGTTTCTTAATGAGAATTAAATGTTATATTCCTGTTTTATTTATATTATTTTATTATTTTATTTTATTTATATTTGTTATTTAGTAATTAAATTGTGATTTTGATTAAGATTTACTGTTACTATCATTTTTGACAATAACTATTATTAATTAACTGAAATCATCTCATATTGATTCTGATTCTGATATTGATTCATTGAAAATGTTGAAACCAGAATCAGAGATCAGAACTCTTCAGGCTATTTGATGAGAATTAAAAAGATGAAGACAATAAAATGAGATAAAGTCAGATTTGGTCAGAATAAACAAACTCAATATGAGTCGTTAATTAATATTTAAACTCCTGTTGAATGTAAAAATCAGGAGTTTTACTCACAAAGTAAGTTGTAGTATTCATCCAGAACTTTGCTAAGTTGTTATTTGACATCTAAAAGCTGTGAGTTTGTTGCAGGTCTGCGTGTGCCCAGCAGGGGGCAGCACAAACCCACTCAGCACTTCCTGTTTCAGCTTTACATCAGTTTGTAAGTCTCATGGGAAAAAACCTGCAGATTTATGATTAGAGGCAGAACTATTTAATTAAGAATCAATTAAATAATTGTTAATTATTTAATAATAATAATTAATTTAATTAAGAATCAAATCAAGTATTAATTGACTAAATATTTACTCAGGTGTAGCAGTGCTGGAACTTTTATAAAAATTCATTTTCTTCAACACAATATATTTCAAAGCATACAATCTGCCAATGGTCATAATTTGTAGGAACAAGTTTATCAACCGCAGAAGTAATTTTAACCCCAAGATAAGTAAATTGTTCCTTTGCAGATAAAAATGGGGTTTAACTGTTCATCTTTAAGAACATTAATGCTGATTTAGAAATGTTTATCATGTATCCTGAAATTTCTCCAAACATTATAAGTTCAGTAGGTGGGTAATACTGTCTTTTACATTTGTCAGAAAAAAATATAAGAAAATATGATGTTCATGCTCACCAATCCTTACACCTGAAATGCCCGTATGCCCACCCCCTCACAGTCACGCTAAAGGCTCGATCAGGACAAATAGTAACGGGGACAAAGGGCACGTCGAGTCGTTGAAGAATACATCGTGCTGAGATATTTCTGAACCTCAGAAACAGTCTGTAATAAAACATTTCATTATGGAACATTCAACTTTATTTAGTTATTTTTACCAAATTCACATTTTATGTAAAAAAACCAAACTCCTTCTCTTTTACCCTCCTCTGCTGCAGCACCGCTGTGCACGCTGAGTGAAAACCTGCCATTTCCTCACATTAGCAATTTGTGAACTAAATTTATTTTTTATGCCAAATTAAGGCCAAAAAATTGCAGAATTTTATTCATGCTCGTGAAGTCTAAAGAGTTTAAGCTGTTTAACGTTGATTTTTATTTTTATTAATGACGATGATGATGATGATGATGATGATGTTATATCTGGACTTCAGTTGAACATTGATTTGAATCTGAAGGTTATCGGAAGTTTATTCAGTGCAGAAAGATAAAAGGTGAAGTTTGTTCTTACGTAAAAACGCAACAAGATTTCCTGCTGTGTGTTTACCCAGTTAACATAACCTCTGTGTGTGTGTGTGTGTGTGTGTGTAAAGTTAATATTTGGCGCGGACATTGAGTGCATCACAAATGAGAAAGAGAGAGATTTCACAAAATCCTTCATTTCATCATGATGAAGGATAAACAAACCCAGAGAGAGAGAGAGGGAGAGAGAGAGAGAGAGAGACAGAGAGAGAGAGAGAGAGAAAGTCTGTGTTGTCAAGAGTCTCTGGTTGTTTGAAGGAAATTCATTTCTTTGTTCATCTTCATCATGTCGGTTCTTCCTCGGTGGTTGAAAATGCTGCAGCAGGTTTGGAGGATGAAGAGCGTCTTCGTACTCGTCTGCAGCCCGTTTATCCTGCTGCCGCTCGCCGTCAGCACCACGGTGAGACAAACCAGTTCAACTTACCAGTTTAAACAGGATAAACCAGTTTAACTTTACCAGTTTGGACAGGATAAACCAGTTTAAATTTACTAGTTTAGACAGGATAAACCAGTTTAACAGTTTAAAACAGGATAAACCAACTTTGTCAGTTTAGACAGGATAAACCAGTTTAACTTTACCAGTTTGGACAGGATAAACCAGTCCATCCAGGTTCAGATGTGGTCACGTTTGTGTTTCCTGTCACTGATTGACCTGCGGAACTCGTTACAGTTTGAAGGTTTATGAGTTTCCTGTTTCACGATGACAGGAAGACGAACAGATTTCACTTTACGACAAAGTTAAAATAACTCCATCCGCTGCTGTCAATGAAACTCATTAAAGGACCATACCAGTGGTTTTGCATGCTAGAGCCCAATATAGTTTTAGTTTTGCTGCTGGACATATTGTCACACCCGTGTTTGATTGGCTAAATGAAGTAACTTTGACCATAAACTTAACAGACGTGTTCTCTGTCATGATTATTTATCTCAACACGTTTCAATAACATTATTTTTTATAGCTACTGAAACAAAACCAAAAAAATTCTAATATTTACTGCTTCAGCCATACATGTTGAAAAATGGTTGTCAGTAATATGTATGTATAACATGTATGTTGGTTTTGTTTGGGTTCAATCATGGAGAATCACTGAAATGCTCCTTTAACGGGGCAGAGCAACACAAACATACAAAATAAAACTGAAAGTCTTTAAAATACGTTTTCAGAATAAACAAATTATTCTTCAGAAACACGAATGGCGGCGCTGCAGATCACATTCCTTCACAATAAGACATCCTGTGTGACAGGAAGTTCTGAAAAATAAAAACCTGCCAGATGAAATTTCTGTTTGTATTAAATTCATATTTCAGTTTGGTTAAAAATTATGTAATTATGTGGTGTACAAGCATAAAATAAAATTATTGCAGAGAAAATGTGAATCATGACAAGTGATTCTTTTTTCTGCAGTTTTTTTCTTGAACTGGTTAATTTATGATTTTTTTTTCAGGCCGTGTTTGTTGATTACAGAATGAAGGACTTGATTAAAAAAATGGGTCACATAGCAAACGTTAACACTTTTACCAAAAAAAAAAATCTGGACTCAAGAATTTTATTGAATCAAGTAAAAGTCAAAAACATTCTGAGATGAAGTTTGTAATAATCTCATGGAATCAGATGTAATTTTCTTTATTTTCTGTAAGTCCTGAGGTTTAAGAGTGTACGTTTTAAACACAAAGAAAAGATGAAAAAGAAAAGATGATTTATATTTTGATGAAACCTGCAGGAATCTGCATATTTTAGAGTTTTTATGTTGCTTCTTTTCCCAAAAGGCTCCGATAACGTTCCCAGAAATCCATAGCATGTGGAGGTTTCACCGCAGCAGGAATCCGTGTGGATAAAGTGAAATAAAAACAGGAGCCGTGATGTTTTCACAGAGTTCAGGTTGATCCATGACTCAGCGGGACGTCAGACAAACGATCCGCTCATCACGGATCATCCAAAAACTACACACATAAAACATACAGCATCTTAGCTAACACGTGTTCAGGTTAGCGTGTCCTTGTATTTTGTCAGCATGTTCCATTTTCCTGTTCAGCGTGTGAAGGCAGCATGTCTTCTTCATATCATATGTCATTATTTACTTTGATAGAAACTACTTCCTGTTTGGTGTTTCTTTCTGACCAATCAGCAGAGAGAGTGTTGTCACATGACTTTAGCTGATAGATTTTGATTTGATTGGATGTTTTTCTGTGAGAAACTGATCCAAACCAACAATTTAGTTCCTGATTCAGACCAGAACAAACGATCTCAGATCTGATTATTCACTTCAGTCTGAATATGAAAAGGTTTTTGGGTTTAAATTATAACATTTTGAGATTTTTTTAACTCGTAAACTTAAAAGACATTTTTAAAAATGACTTGGAATCATCTTTATGTAACCTCTACCTGTCCAGGTGAGTTCAAAGATTTGCTCACAGCATTTTGGTCACGTTTTCTCACCTGTATAACCACTGCACATGCACGTGCACGCTCACTCGTGCACAGCGGGATTCGCAGCACGCAACTGTTCAGAAGACAAACGTCTTCTGTTTTTGTAGTTTTATATGTTACATAACAGGACCTGCTGTGTGTGTGTGTGTGTGTGTGTGTGTGTGTGTGTGTGTGTGTGTGTGTTACAGGAAGCAGCGTGTGCGTACGTCATCGCTCTGATGGCGGTGTACTGGTGTACGGAGGTTCTGCCGCTGGCTGTGACGGCTCTGCTGCCGACCATCTTGTTTCCTGTCCTCGGCATCATGGTGTCCAAAGACGTGAGACGTACACACACACACACACACACACACACACTCTCTCTCGCTGTACTGCTTAAAGGAGCATCCCGGTGATTTAGCATGTGTGAGCCTAATGAATACAACCTGCATACATGTTACATTACTACCAACCGTTTTCTAACACGTTCTACTGGAACTGTCAGTCAAAATCAACACGCTAGATATTTAATCGCAGAAAACCAAACGCTGTTTTTATTACGACTTTCACTGAGAAATTAAAAAGAACATGCAAACATACATGTCAGCAGGTGGAACATGTAACTTTAAGGTGTTTGAAACACCTGAACGTCTGATTTAGAAAAGAGATTCAGCAAAATAACATGAAAACAAACAGTTTCATGTTTGGCTTCAGACATGCAAAACCACTGGAATGGTCCTTTAAAGCTCTGCTGTCTGATACAGTAGTTGATGCCCGTTTGCTGTGTTGTTGTTTATGTTTGTTGTTGTTGTTTGTTGTTGTTTATGTGTTTGTGTGTTATTGTTTATGTGTTGTTTGTGTGTTGTTTGTGTTTGTGTGTTGTTTATGTGTTTGTGTGTTGTTGTTTGTGTTTGCTGTGTTGTTGTTTATGTGTTTGTGTTGTGGTTTGTGTTGTTGTTTATGTGTTTGTGTGTTGTTTATGTTTGCTGTGTTGTTGTTTATGTGTTTGTGTTGTGGTTTGTGTTGTTGTTTGTGTGTTTGTGTGTTGCTGAGCAGGTGTGCATGCAGTACCTGAAGGACACCAACATGTTGTTTGTGGGGGGGCTCATGGTGGCCGTCGCCGTGGAACACTGGAACCTGCACAGGCGCATGGCACTCAGGGTGCTGCTGCTGGTGGGCGTCCGACCTTCTCTGTGAGTCACATGATCCACATGACCAATCACGTGACCAATCCGCCGCTCGTCACATTTACCCATAAAGGCACATTTGTGATGAAAGACATTTGTTCATGCAGGCCGTCTCCGTAACCTCTGACCCCCCCCCCCCCCNCACACACCTCATTCGCTGTGTCATTCGCCGTGTGTCAGGCTGATGCTCGGGTTCATGGGCGTGACGGCCTTCCTGTCCATGTGGATCAGCAACACGGCCACCACTGCCATGATGGTCCCCATCGTCCAGGCTGTGCTGGACCAGCTCAACGGCCCCTTAGACCCCGAGACCTCCAAGACCCAGAGGAGAACTTCTGCTCTGGTCTGTCAGGAGAAAACCATCAGTGTGCTGGAGAACGGTACGTTGCTAACAGCTCTGACCGTGTTCTATCCCGTGTGTCGGCTAACAGATTCCATAAATCCATCAGGTGTGAACCTGATACAGGACATCAAAGAGAAGACCACCATGATCCCCCAGCAGAAACAGGGGTCAGAAGGTCATCTGGACAGCCAGGAGAGCGTGATCAAACCAGAATCTCAGGACAAACCTCCATCAGACGCCAGCAGAGCTCCAGGTGAGTCCAGACGCTCAACGTGTGAAGACAGACGTCTCTCATGTCATCGATAACAGCTGAAATCTATTTAAATGTCTCTGCTCAGCGGTGGTGAGCGTGGACGGCGTCCTGCTGGATCTGCAGGAGCTGAGCAATGAGGAGGAGGAGGAGGACAGGAAGCGAATGAGTAAAGGACTTCTGCTGTGCGTGTGCTACGCCGCTAGCATCGGCGGCATCGCCACTCTGACAGGAACTGGACCAAATCTGGTTCTGATTGGACAGATGAGTCAGTAAGTATTCATGAATTCAGAAACATGCTGTCATTAGCCGCTACATGCTACTATAGATTTACTCAGTATAACATGCTAGTGCTAACTAGAAAAGATGCTAGCTACAAAGTCACTAAAGTATTGCTAATAACCTCATAGTTGGTAGATTAAAAGTGACAGTGAACTTGTTGCTACGTGGTTACTGAGGCATTGCTAGGTGGTTGCTAAGATGCTAATAGGTAGTTGCTAGGGCATTCATAGGGGGTTACTAAAGTCAAACTTGATGTTCCAACTTTAGAAATTCCAAAAATCGTGCATCTGTTCAAACTACATAACACTTCCTGTAATCTTCTATCAAAGACAAATTACATGATCTCTGACGCACGTCTGAAATCCTGTCAGGAAACCCCCACCAGAAGAGAAATCACATGAAATCATGTGATCTGATTTTGGAACTGCTTGTTCTTCATCAAACCAAGAGGCTCTTGTTTTTGTCATCGTCATTCCAGCTACAAGCAGCAATTTGTTTCTACTCCGAGTTTTTATCCCGGATCAGAAAACCTCGTCTTGGAGCTAAAATCATGTAGCCTGAACATTTAGCATAACTGGATGCTAAGTTGTTGAGTCTGTTTGCTAGGTGGTTATAGCAATAGTTGTTAAGGTGTTAAAGGTGTTTGGGAGGTCTGAGGTTGTCGACTTCTGGAAAAATTTAAGGTGGATTTACAGTTCTCTCTCTCTCTCTCTGTCTCTCGCCCTCTCTCAGACTTTTCCCTCAGAACGGGGACGTGGTAAACTTTGCGTCCTGGTTTGCGTTTGCGTTTCCCACCATGCTGCTCATGCTGACGCTCGCCTGGTTCTGGCTGCAGTTTCTCTACATCGGCTGCAAGTAAGTTCGCTTCTCCAAAACTTCTAAAAACGATAAGTTGCAAACTTTATGTTTGAATTTTCTCACATTATCGTGTCTTCACAGCCTGAGGCGAATGTGGGGCTGTGGGGCGGTCCAGTCAAAGAAGGAGCGAGCGGCGTACGACATGATCAGGGACGAGTATCGCCGCCTGGGACCCATGAGTTACGGCGAGGTCAGCGTTCTGGCACTCTTCATCCTCATGGTGGCGCTGTGGTTTACGCGAGACCCACGATTCATGGACGGCTGGGCCACCCACGTCTTCAACGCCACCGGCGAGTGAGTACGAGCATGAATCCGTACGGCTGTAGATGAGGATCAGCGGAATCCACACTAACAAACAAATAATACAACAGGAAATAAAGCAAGAGAAGATATAAAACGCTGAAGCATCATTTACGCTTCAGAACAAACAAACCTGCAGCCTGTTTCTGTAATGTTCAGTACAAAACAGGAAATAAATGGTTGAATGGATAAAAAATGTAGCGTCAAAGCTGCTGTCTGAGGTTTTACCACTAGTGAGACTACGATGTGTAGTTTGTCCTGAGGGTGGCGCCAGAGGCCATGTTGTTATTTAAATCTAACGAGTTTACTCTCCAGGAAAAGTGACGTTAACAACGCATAGCAATCTAAGATGTGTGCAGTTAGAGTGGGCTCGTTAGGATCAGAGTGGGCTCGTTAGAGTGGGCTCGTTAGGATCAGAGTGGGCTTGTTAGAGTGGGCTCGTTAGGATCAGCTGGCGATCATTTGGCCGGTGAAATCAGTGGTAAACTGTGATACCCAAACAACTTTTTGAAGGACTGACAGGTACACCTGCGCTCTGCTCTGATTTGCTGCTTGAGCTCAGGTGTGAAAATGGGCGGAGTTATTAGCTGAGTTTATATGATGTAAAATGATGTGGAATGATGAAGATATTTTGACATGTTTAAAGGAAAGATTGTTTGTTTGTTACATTTGTGTTTGTTTACCTCCTAAAATCATTAATGCGTTCATTAATGCATTAATTAATG
>VXCM01004811.1:22500-37451 GCA_014773175.1 Lucifuga dentata
TGTGGCGCTGACGTCATGTTTAAGAGTTATTTGGAAAACTCTGTTTGCTGTACGTACTGCACCGGGTTGACTGATAACTTTTGAGCCTTGCAATGTAGTGATCAGATGTGCGTGTTTTAGTGAAGTCATATAAGTCATGTGTGTGTTTTAGTGAAGTCATGTAATTCCTGAGGTGTTTTTCGTTTAACTGGAAGTTTTGAAAGGTTCCAGGATCTCCAGAGCAGCAGCAGGATTCTGCTGGAAATGATTGTGGTTTGAAAATAGCTTCGCCTGATTTGACCTCAGACTTGCAGCTTTTCACAAACATGAAACATGTTTTAGCGTTTGACTCAGATGATGACGTCATGTCAGCTGGAGGACTGTTGCATCGTTGGAAGGAGACGATGTTGGAAAATTTAAAAACTACAAATTTCAGAAGGAGCATTCTCTGCTTTAGGCTTAGAATTTATCAATCAGCACCTGGTATAAACAGGACTGACAGACTATTTCTTCAGAACACATAAACCTGAATATGTAACAGCTGGAATAATTAGAAGAATAAAAAGGTGTTTAATATTTTGATGCATTTAAATGTTTGTATTAGTTTTTATGTCACGTCGTGTTTTCTGTAAATACATAACAGTTTATTTAGACTTAATAAAAGTATAAAGATGAAGATTCTGTCGTTAATTGTTTTTCATTAATGAAGTGCTGTAATTAAAGCACCATTTGAGGTATTGGTACTTTATTTATTTATACTTTTTACTCCAGATTCACATTTTACAGTCAACTTAAAGTTTATAAATGAGAAAATATCACTGACATGTTCTTTCTTTCTAAAAAATAAATGAGTCACATGTTTACTGTAACATAATATGTATAATCGTGCATTTTTGCCAATAATGGATAAATATGGTGACCCTTTCTATTATTATTCTCATTTATGTTGTTTATTTGAATAATTTATATGCAAAATGAACTAAGAAATATTTCCGTCTGTAATGAAATTGTACAAATCTTTTTTAAAATTATTATCATTATTTTATTCCCAGTTACATCAATCGAAATAATTCTGGCTTTAAGTTAAAAAAAAATAAAAATTTAATCTCGCACTAATTAAATATTTTTTTAAAAGCAGAGTTTGATCTGTTTTTGTAAAAGAACTCTTGTTCTAAACTGTATTAAAAAACTGCAGTAAATGTCTCCCTCTAGCGGTCAGAAACCGAATAGCGGCTGACTTAGCTGACGCAAAAAGGAGGATCGATTTCCGGCAAATATGGCGACGCAGTGTTGATGTTTGGTGATGATTTGTGAACAAAGAGGAACATGTAAAAAACATTTTATTGGCATTTTTTCTGTATTATTTCACCTTTTTGTCCAGTAACTGTGTGTTTTGTGGAGCGTGTTTGCTGATGGCCAGTGTGATGGAAACAGGTTTGGATCCGTTTCTTTACTTACTTAGCTAATAGCTAAGCTAGCATGCTAACTACTATTTCACTCCGAGGTCCTTTCACAAATTAGGTTAATTTCAGAAGTTTGTTTATTGTAAAAAAAAAAAAAAAAAAANAAAAAAAAAAAAAAAAAATACTAAAGACAGTTTCTGAAAAAGTTCAGATGAGCTGCAGAATTCTATACCCAGATTAATTTTAATAATGTTTTAGATATTAGCTTTAGCTCGCAATCTTCTCCCGTGTTAAACGTGTAGATTAGTTTTTCGTGCTTGATGAGTTTTCTTTTTTCTTTTTTCTTTTTTCTTTTTTCTGTTTCTTTTTTTTTTTTTTTTNTTTTTTTTTTTTTTTGGTTATAATGAAGGTGCTGCCTGCTGGTTTTCCGTTGTAATGAAAATCCATATTTGTGTCGTGAATAACATTTGAATGTTTAGATTAACGGATATTTGAAGGGAATTTGGTGGAATTCGCTTCATTTAATCATATTTTTGTCTTTTAGGATCAAATGTGGATCAATTTTCAAAGCAAATAGAAGAATTACTTTTTCGGGACAAAATGTGTGTGTTCATGCTGTTGTGTGTGTGTGTGTGTGTGTGCTGGTGCAGAGGAGCAGGCCAGGAACCGGTTCCAGTCTGAGCTGGAGTTCGTCCAATGTTTGGCCAACCCGAATTACCTGAACTGTGAGTGACGTCTGTCAGAAACTCACCTGAGCTTACCTGTGATCAGACACCTGTAACATCTGCTGCCGTTGGAGTTTTTCGTGCCTTTAGGATTGTTGGATTCTAAAAGTTACAAATTTAAATGAAGCATATTGATGCCTTCACCCACTCAGACAAACTGATGGTGCATTCAGGTGCTCCACTTTAAGTGGTAAATATCAGGTATCATACAGATTACAGAGCATACTGCTGGTATGTTTGAGGACATCGTCCTGCTGAGAAACGGAGACATTTTTAGTGGAAGTCCCTCAGAACCCAAACCAGGACCCAGCTTCATTAAGTAAAGGTTCCTGCAAACATTTTCATCATGGCTCACTTCCTCTGTGTGTGTGTGTGTGTGTGTGTGTGTGTGTGTGTGTAGTTCTGGCTCAGAGGGGCTTCCTGAGGGAGAGACCCTTCATTAACTACCTGAAGTATCTGCTGTACTGGAAGGAGCCTGAGTACGCAAAGTTCCTCAAGTAAGAATTCTGTTTTTAACGTTTACGTACGGCAGCGTTCTGGCCTCACGTTGCCCCCTGGTGGACAAAGCATGAACATGCATGTGAGCGTCACCTCACGTGTAGCTGAAGTGCATGAATAAAATTAAACCTAAGCTGAGTCAGATCTCAGCAGGATGTGACTTGTAGCTGCTTCCTGTTTCCTGTGCAGGTATCCTCACTGCCTGCACATGCTGGAGCTGCTGCAGTACGAACACTTCAGGAAGGAGCTGGTCAACGCTCAGTGCGCCAAGTTCATCGACGAGCAGCAGCTGCTGCACTGGCAGCATTACTCCAGGAAACGCACCCGCATGCAGCAGGCGCTCGCCGAGCAGCAGCAGCCGCAGCAGCAGCCGCTGCCGCATGGAAATGCTGCCACCAAGTGACAGCAGCGCCTTACTGCTGAACGTTTGCGTGAGAAATGACAAAGATTCAGCCAGCAGAGAAAAGCACGGCATGCTGGGAAAAATTACAGACATTTCAGAGTGTGTCAGTGAGGACACCTGCTGGTCAAAAACTGTCATTGTGTCTGCCAGAACTATTTATAAAATGACATTCAAAGGTCAAAGGTTAAATCTGTAAAGCTGATTGGCTAATGACTGAGCATGAAAAGTGGCATGCGCATCTTTTTGTGCTGTTGTCACATTATTGCTTCAGTTGTGATTTTTAAAGTGTACATTTAATAAAACCTGCTAAAATGATTAGAATGTTTACAGGAAAAAGTTTTTTGTTAGTGATTTATAAAGGGTTACAGATGATTCTTTTATTTTGGAAAAAGGAAGCTGTAAATGTTATAGCTAGCATCTTTTTAAAGATTTACAGAAGACAGAGATCACAGGAAGTATTTTATCTTATACTTTCTGCATTAACAAATGAACAACATAAGAACCCACTTACAGGGTCTATGGTTTTTTTTTTTTTTTTTTNTTTTTTTTTTTTTTTTTTTAAGGACAGTTTAAAGTAGAAATTACACTCCAGGGATGCACTTTATCTTAATATGTCGGTTTTGTGATTTTTTTTTTCCGTTACATTTGTGCATGCGGTGTTTTTATTATGAAGGCTGCCGGAAGTGTGAGCTGGGATCTGGGTAGCTCTCCAGGCCGCAACCCTCCTGTGTTCTGTGCTAACACGCTGGTGTCCTGCTTTGTTTTGTTGCTGTCCGCAGCGAGCTAACTGTTTCCGGCTCGCTTCCGTCATAAAGGACGTTTTCCACGCGCATCTGCGGCTGACTTGAAAGAAGGAGGATCGGTCGGGACCGCTCGAGCGTTTACCGGTAAATTATACTGAATATAAACGTTAAAAGGTGAATGTTTAGCATACGGAGCTAGCGTTACTTGGTCTGGAACGGATTGACTTACGCATGCGCAGTTTCTTCCAGATACAAACACTAAAGGTCGGTGGAGATAACAAAAGCAGAGAAGAATGTTCAGATGAGAGTTTTTTTGTCTTTTTCAGATGATAGCTGAGAAATAACTGAAGAAGAGAGACTATAAAAAGTTACATGTGAGTTTAGCAAACAGCAGAAATGGAAACGGATCCGTTAGAAAGTTCCGGTTTTAAAGTGGGATCTGTAAACAGCAGTCACGTGACCACGCCTTTCGGCTGCAGCTTTCTCCTAAAAACATTTCCAGTGTCTAATGCGTCATACAAAGAACATGCATGACTCAGTAGCATGTATTAGATTTAGAAAAAGACAAAAATTCACAGTTTTTCCTGTTTTTTTTATTGGAGGAAACAAACTAAACAACTAAATTCTGTAAATACTGGCAAAACTAATTTTCAAATGAAAAGAGGCTGTTTCTTATTAAATTTGCATTTGTGTATAAAATCAATTAAAAAATATTCTTTCTGCTTTTCATTTACAAAGTTATAAAACCCAACTAACACAACGCTGTAGATTAGTTGGAAATCATTGCATATATTTTGACAAATAAAAACAGAAAAGTGCTTTTAAAATGTAGTGACAAAGTTCCAGAATAAGTGCAGCAGTTAAACCGCAAAATGAACAGTTCATGTAAATATCATCTGTAGTAACTTATAACGTATGTGATTGTTTTTGTACTTGAAATAAAAGTTGTTAAAAAAAAAAAGTCCAGCTTCTGCCAGCAGCAAACGTNTTTTTGTACTTGAAATAAAAGTTGTTAAAAAAAAAAAGTCCAGCTTCTGCCAGCAGCAAACGTTTCAAAACGACGTGTTTCAAACGTACCGGAACTTTCTGAAGATTCTAAATGACGTCGCTGCCAAACAGCTGACAGTCTGAAGTTTACGTGTTAAACAACTAAAACTTTAACAAAGGAAACCTGCTGCTTTTCTCTGCGTGCTGCCATGCTGAGACTTTCACAGGGTCAAAGTTCAAACTGTTTGTTCTCTGAAAGTGGTGAGTTATTATTATAATTATCTCTGTACTTCTAATCTCATCCAACTCTCATAACAAGAAATAATGGAAATATTCTGTTTTTACAGTTTATTTATGTATTAATCATTGGATAATAATGTTGTAAAACTACCAGTTTCTTTATAAATGTGATTCATACAGAGAAAAAACACAAATACAACATATTATATCTCAGTGAATCTCTGAGTTTCAGGTAAAAACAACACAGGTTATGCTAATACAGTATTTGTGATCTCTCTCTCTCTCTCTCTCTCTCTCTCTCAGGCTGAGGACATGTTGCGGGTGGCGGTGGTCGGTGCCGGGTCGGCGGGTCTCTGCGCCGCTCGTCACATCCTGTCCCGTCAGAAAGTCTTTGCTCTTCCTGTGGTTTACGAGCTCAGCGACAGCGTGGGCGGCACCTGGTGTTACGACGAGCGAGTCGGGAAAGACGATAACGGACGACCGATTCACAGCAGCATGTACAGAGACCTGAGGTACGGAGACGGTTTTCAGTCCACAGAGAGATGTGAAGGTGAAACTGTGCACCGTTCTCTCCGTTCATAAACACACAGAATTCCTGTTTTAGCCCCTCCCACCGTCCTGTGCCGTTCTCGCTCTTTGTACGATTAATTGTTGAGATGACAGAAACAGAGACACTTTGCCGCTACTTTTGGCCGTTTCGTCTGTTTCTGTGACAGATTTTAATCTCGTATTTCTTTTCAGGACCAACCTACCCAAAGAGGTGATGATGTTCCCTGATTTCCCCTTTGACCCCCAGCTGAGCAGCTTCCTGTCCCACCAGGAAGTGCAGAGGTACCTGAAGAGTTACTGTCAGAGCCACAACATCGAGCCTCACATCCACGTGAGTCTGTTCAGCATTTCCTGTTAAGTCAATCGCTTTTTTCAAGTCTGCTTTTGTAGAATCAAATATTGGCTGACAACATCGACGTCCCGGACGCGTCGGACGGGTTCTGATCCTACAGCAAAAACATCCCAGGAAACGCCGAAATGACAGGATGTTTGTTTACTTGTTTTATCAGTTTAACACGGTGGTGGAGGAAGTGAAGCCCGTTGTCGTGACGACAGAGGGAGAGGCCGTGAGGACAACGTGGGAGGTGATGTCATCAGATCAGACAGGTTTTCTGAAAACTGAGACCTTTGACTCCGTTTTTATCTGCACGGGGTGAGATGATGTCATCAGTGTGACTTCATGACCTTTAGTTTTATCATTCTGCACCGCTCACTACCTTCTGCTGCCACTTGGTGGCGCCAAAGTGCAGTGCAGTGCAAAGTGCCAAAAGTAAATAATTTAGTTTCTTGTTATTTTTTCAGGCATTATTCTGACCCTCATATCCCAAACATACCTGGAATACAAAACTTCAAAGGTACACTCCACATTATTGTATTTAAAGGACCATACCAATGGTTTTGTATGTTTGAGCATTATTTATACAACCAGCATACACGTCACGCTAATGATAAGCGTTTCCCAGAACATCCTGCCGCAGCGTTAAACGCTGGAACTTCTTCAGAGGCTGGTGAAGTTTGTTTGAGCGTTTCTCTGTCTGCAGGTTTGGTTCTGCACAGTCATGACTACAGGACGCCCGAGCCGCTCGCCGCTCAGTCCGTGCTGGTTTTAGGTGCCGGACCTTCAGGGTTAGACATTTCCATTGAACTGGCCAAAGTCGGTGCAAAGGTCGGTGTGTGTGTGTGTGTGTGTGTGGTTTCTGAGCTGCTCGGCCTGACACGCTGCGACTCTCTGCAGGTGCTGCTCAGCCATCGCCGTCCTCACTTCACCTTTCCTCTGCCGGCGGGGGTTCAGCAGGTCGGCCTGGTCGTGGCGTTCGAGGACAACGGCAGCGTTCGTTTCCAGGTTACCAGATAAACAAACAAACCGTTTAAACCAGAATAACGCAAGAGCTCAAAGTCTTCTACGTGTCATCGCTGTTGGGTGGAAACCTTGTATCTCCAAACCTGTTACTTTTCAGGAAAAGCTCGTCACATGCTCTGTTTAATACTTTTCATTGGTTAAATATTTGTAAAAGCCACAGACAGATGTGAAAGGTGACCAATAGAATTGATTTATAAAAAATAAAAAATAAAAATGACTAAATATGGAGATACGAGGTTTCCGCCTGACAGTGACGATATCTTCAGAGGTTTTGGAGATCAGGTCCAAACATTCCTTCATATCTGTAAAATCTGCCGTTAATTTGACTCTGTAACCTGCAGGAGGCAGGAAAAGACCGCCTACTGTGGGGGAGGGGCTTCACCTGAGCTTTAAAGGACCAGACCAGCAATTTAGCATGTTTGAACCCAATAAATACAACACAAATACACGTTACTGACAACTATTTTTCAAAACATACTACTGTAGCGGTAAACATTAGAATTGTTTTTCCTACCTTCCAATTTATTCCAGTAAACTACAAACATGAACTGTAAAAATTTGAGTCCATCAGAGAGAAAATAATCAGCAGGAGAAGCTGGTTTTATTCAGAAATGAAAATGATCGTCCTCCTACAAACATACATCTAACATACGTGTTGAATTTTAAGCTGGATTGAGCTGAAATGTGAGACGGTATGACAGCGGTTTGTTAACAGGATGTGGCTGCTGTTACAGGACGGCGAGGTGGGCGTGGCCAACGTCCTGCTGCTCTGCACCGGATACAACTTCAGCTTTCCCTTCCTGAACGCTGATCAGCTGGGTCTGGAGGTCCAGGGCCACCTGGTCATGCCTCTGTACCGCTACCTGATCCCGCCCACTTTCCCCTCGCTCTTCATCATTGGCGTGTGCAAGATGATCTGCCCCTTCCCATACTTCAACTGTCAGGTGAGCAACACATGTTCATATCAACACGTCATCACATGTTCATATCAACACGTCATCACATGTTCACATCACAGCAGCACGCCCTGATAACGAGCTTAAAACTTTTACCATAACCAGGTATTTTACACTTTCTGGTTTAAAAGTTTAAAAAGTCACAGCTTGATTAGAATTTCCGTTTCCTGTTTGAGCTGCTTCTTAAACGGCGGCGTGTCTTCCGTGTTTCCTGCAGGTCCAGTTCGCGCTGGCCGTGCTGGACGGCTCGTTGACTCTGCCGTCGCGCTCTGAGATGGAGGACGAGGTTTGGCGGGAGCAGCAGCGGAAGGCGGAGCGCGGAGTGGAGCGGCGCCACCTGCTGAAGATGGGCTCGGACCAGTGGGAGTACTGCCACCTGCTGGCCAGCGAGGCGGGCTTCACGCCACTGCCGCCGGTCACACGCAGCCTGTACGAGGAAGTGCACAGACAACGACAGGTTCATCCCGAAAAACACAGGGAGGTAAACTACCAGCTCATCAGCGACACCCAGTGGCAACGAGTAGAAATGACAGGAAACGCAAAACTCTAAAACTGAACGTTATTTACTCAGCAACTTTACGACAGAAATGCTGCTGAAAGGATCAAAACACTTTTTCTAAAACTCAGTCGATGCTGATTAGATCCAGACGATGCTGGATTTCTGATTCCAGCACTGAGTTTAAAAAAAAAAAAAAAAACCAGATGATGATGTTATTAGCTGATATTTTATAAACACGGGAATATTTTTAGCAGGAATCCTTCAAAGTGCCTTATTACGATCAATATTTCCACGTATAAATAAACTTTATCAGACATTAATACAGACTGCTGCTCATGCCTCTGTAACGTACAGAATACTCTGAGAACGTCGCAGTAACGTTCTGAGTAAATGAGTAAAAATGATAAGACAGATTATTTTTAAAATGCTTTATATACATTTACAAATACTGATTTTGATAAGCTAACATGAGGCTAACATGAAGCTAACATGAAGCTTCTGTTTTCTGATAAAAATGCACATTTATAAATTAAAGTCTGATTAAACTCATCACTGATGTCATTTGATGCTTTATGACGAGTTTGTTACGATGAAATGAGAAGATTAAATTTTTATTAATACCAGAATGAAANGATGCTTTATGACGAGTTTGTTACGATGAAATGAGAAGATTAAATTTTTATTAATACCAGAATGAAATGTAACAGATGGATGGATGATGGATGGATGGATGGATGGATGATGGATGGATGATGGATGGATGATGGATGATGGATGATGATAGATGGATGATGGATGGATGATGGATGGATGGATGGATGGATGATGGATGGATGATGGATGATGGATGGATGATGATGATGGATGGATGGATGATGGATGATGATAGATGGATGATGGATGATGGATGATGCTAGATGGATGATGATGGATGGATGATGATAGATGGATGATGGATGATGATAGATGGATGGATGGATGGATGATGATAGATGGATGATGGATGATGGATGATGATAGATGGATGGATGATGATGGATGGATGGATGATGGATGGATGTAATAAAATCTGTTTGTGGGACTTTGTGACTTTTCTTGTACAGCTACGTATGTAGTTTCGTTAAAGGAGCATACCGGTAGTTTTACATGTTTGAGCCCAATAAACACAACCTGAGCACACGTTACATTCCTAACAACCGTTTCCCTAAACATGCTATGTGCGGTACATTTTAGAATTGTTCTTCCTGCCTTCCAGACTAACACTTTCAGTTCTTTCCAGTGCGACATAAAGAAGAACTCGTAGAGACTCAGAGAGACTTGTAAGAACTCATAGGGACTCGTAGAGTCTCGTAAGGACTCGTAGGGACTCGTAGGGACTCATAAGGACTCGTAGGGACTCGTAGAGACTCATAGGGACTCATAACGACTCGTAGGGACTTGTAGAGACTCAGGAACTCGTAGAGTCTCGTAGGGACTCGTAGGGACTCGTAGAGAGTCACAGGAACTCAAAGAGTCTCGTAGGGACTCATTATGTAGTGAGCGATGTGTCAGGTGTAGCGGACGTGTTTCCTGCAGGTGGATGAAGACGATCGTTCACTTGGCTCATCATTTCAAACAGCGACACATTAGCCACACACACACACACACATCCTGTCAACAACACACTTTAATCCACACACAACGTCAGAATACACAAATCCAAAACAAAGAGGTGTGAATCTGCGGCGACCTCCAGCTGACCTGAACCAGAACGCAACGCACAGCAACGCGGCGCCAAACAGGAAGTCCATCATCAGGACGTTCACAGCAGCTGAGTGTGTCCACAGGAAGTTAAAGGGAAATGCCGCCCATTTTAGGAATCACGATGATTACATCATCAAAGAACGTTCTCTAAAGGTTCCCGTTTAGTTATGCTGTTACTCTTAGTGGAACCTGTGGAGAATGTTCCCTGAAGGTTTCCTGAACGTTTTCTTAATGTTCTACAGCGTTGCTGTTCTACAGTCGTTACGTGTCTGGGCTTCGTTTGTGCAGGTCTGAACACGATCCACACAACTTCTCAACCACTGATCAATCTATTGATGTATTGATTGATTAGCAGCAGAGATGTACGTGTGTGTGTGTGTGTGAGTCAAACCAAACGGTTTGATTTGATCATTAACATTGACATAGAAATGGAGAATGGAGCAACATGCTGACAACATACAAGCTTGTATGTTGTCAGCATGTTGCTCCATTCTCCTGTTCAGCGTGTGAAGGCAGCACGTCTTCTTCACATCATGTGAAGCAGCATGTGGTTTTCCACACGTGATTCAGCTTCTGCTGTCATAGTTTTCTTCTTCATGGATCAGATGATGCTATGACAGGAAAGGATCCACATTCATCTTTGTTACTCTGATTTACTTTGATAGAAACTACTTCCTGTTTGGAGTTTCTGTCTGACCAATCAGCAGAGAGAGTGTTGTCACATGACTTTAGCTGATAGATTTTGGTTTGATTGGATGTTTTCCTGTGAAACTGAACCAAATCAACAAATTTTTTCCTGATTCAGACCAGAACAAACGACGTGAAAACGCTGTAAATGGTGTTTTCTGGATTCTGCTCTTTCAGCTTCGTGTCTCGCAGAGCTTCAGTTCAGGGTTGTGCACAAAAATCTGCCTGTTCATCAGAGTCACTGAGCCGTTCATGTCAGCAGAGCTGGCTTTTACATCAAAGGGTCAAAGGTCAAAGAAAAGCTGGTGCACACTGAGACGTATAAAATGGGCGTGGTTCCCCTTTAAGGTGACAGCAGTGACCTTTAAAGGACCTTTCTCAGCAGGTCTGCAGTCTGGATGAACGTTTGATTCAAACCTTCAGCGATTTTTCCTGCTTCCTGTTTGTTTCTTCAGGATGCTTTCCCGTTCTCTTAGTTTAGCAGTTTGTGCTTTTAAATGACTTATTTTATTTCTCGTGTTTCCACGTGTTGATGTTTTCTTCCTGTGGACGTTTGATTTGACACTGAGAGACATTCAGCTTTTTGCTGCTAAATCATGTTTTTATATATAAATACTTTACACGATAACAGATTTGATGGCGTGAACATCAGACGGATGAATAACGGAGAGATTTAGTCACATGAAGCTATGAATGACTAAACTGAGGGAAAAAAACGTGACGTTTCCTCTGAGGAAATAGTAAATCGAGGGCAGAAATGACTAACCTGAAGTAAAGATTTATCACCAGATTCACCCTGAAACATGTTTGGATGTATTAAAAATTAATAGTCAACCTCAGCATGCAAATGTTAGCATGTTGACATGTTTAGCGTGCTGAGGCCAATGATGTCATCATGAGCGTCAGTTTAAATGTGGAGCTGCTGATGAAGGATCTGTAGGATTCATCGCTGCAGCGCTGACACGCCAAATGCTGCATGACAAACCGCAGCAAAACCCTCGACTAGATCACCCTGGAGGACTTGGACTCGTTCTCCATGTGCACCACCGTCTCCACCTTCTCGCCCACCTCTTGGTCGTCCTCCCCTCCCTCTTTTTTTAGGATCTTCAGCGGCCACCAGAGGGAGCCGCTCTGCCGATCACGGTGGACGGTCGGTTCCACCTTCCAGCAGCAGGGGGCGCCCTTATCGCCCGTCAGGAAGTAGAGCAGCGCGTTGAGCCAGGCGTTGCAGGAGGCCAGCGGGCGCGTGACCTTGTAGCAGATGGAGACGGCCTTCATGGCGTTGCAGCCGCCCAGCTGACCGCGCCGCAGCAGCAGGAAGAGCGTACGGGTGACGTGGAACGGCAGGAAGCAGAGTGCGAACAGCAGCGTGATGGTGACGATGGTCTTAATAGATTTCCGCCGGCGGCGGATGTAGTGGGAATACTGCGAACCCGAAATGGACACAGATGTCCTCTCCCTGTCCCGTCCGGCTTCTGCCACCCCGTCCCCCGCTCCGTCCTCGCCACCTTCGATGGAGCTGGGCGGGGAGCGCAGCGTCTGAAATATGGTCCTGACCACCTGTGAGTAGCACCAGGCGATGATGACGAAGGGAATGAAGAAGCCCAGCAGGTGAAGCACGATGCCGTACGGGACGTAGTCAGCAAATTCCTTATCGATGGCGTCGTCCCAGCAGTTCACGTATCCCTCCACGGTGCTGCTGCTGGCAGCCAGAAGGCCCTCCTCCTCCTCAGCCCACGTCGTGTTCGCTCCACTGCTCGTCCCTCCAGGCCCGCCGCCGCCGCTGCCCCGCACCATGAAGCCTGTCTGGGCGAACCTGAAGATGGGGCAAGTGAGGATGAAGACGACCGCCCACACCAGCGCACAGGTAGCCTTCACCGCTCGCTTACTCTCCAGAGTGATGGTCCGCATCGGGTGGCAGATCCCCAGGTACCTGCAGACAGGAAGTCAGCTCAGTTTAATTCAGCAGCAGAAGAAGAAACAGCTGCAGGACAGTTTGATAAAACTCAGATGTCAGCAGATATTAACAGAATTAAAACAAGACTTCTGCTTTGGACGTTTATCCTTCAAAATATAATGCAAAAGTTTAGACTCTTAAAGGACCATACTGGTGATTTTGCATGTTTAAGTCCAATAAATAAAACCCGCCTACCTGTTTTATTACCTGGAGCAGTAAATATCAGAATAGTTTTCATTTTTAATTTCATTTGAATTTAATTAATTAAAAGACATCTTCTTCTGGATCTACATTTCCTGGCAGAGCTCCACGTTGGATTGGATCATTAAAGGACCATACCACCCATTTAGCATGTTTGAGCCTAATATGTTCAGGTTTCATACATGTTATGTTACTGACAATCATTTCCCAAAGGATAAAACCGTATTTCAGCTTTCCTGATATTTTGCTAAATCTCTTAATCTTTCAAAATCAAATATTCAAGTGATACACCCACCTTAAAAATCCATGTTTCTCCTGCTAATAGTTACACAGCCTTATGAAGTCACGGTCCTTTAAATTTTTCCATAAACGCAGGTCTTCTTTTGGGACTATATTCCCCGGTGGAGGCATACATTCACTCCACGCTTTTTATTGAGCTTAAACACTAAAATTACATAACTTCTAAAAAAACCTGAATACACGTCTTGTTGGTGATGATGGATTACCTATCCCAAGAACGTTTACAGTATCAACAAGTTGATTTTAATAGCAGAATGAACTGAAACCAATGGAGGTCTGGAAGGTAGGAAAAACATTTTTAATTCACCGTTCCAGTAGTATGCTTTGGGAAATGATTGTCAGTAACGTAACATGTATGAAAACTGAATATATTATGCTCAAACATGCAAAATGGATGGAATGGTCCTTTAATGTTCCTTAGAAAAAACATGTAATAGACGTGTTCTCTGATGATTATTTATCTCAGCATGTTTCACGTCTCTACACGTTGTCTGTCGTATTGGAATGAACTGAATCCAATGTTAGTGTGGAAGGTAGGAAAAACAATTCTAATACATACATACAGTAGTATGTTTATGGAAAATGGTTGTCAGTAACATGTATGCAGGTTGTAGTTATTGGGCTCAAACATGCAAAACCACAGGTATGCTCCTTTAAAATACTGGATGTTGTGAGATCTTTTCTAAGAAGCAGGTTTAGAGAGTTCTCTAAAAAAAAAAAACAGAAGCGGTAACCATGGTGATGGAGAAACAGGAAGCTGCTTGACAGCAGATGACCCTGTGACCTTTGTATGATTTCATCCTTAACATACAAAGTGTTAGCGTGTGGAAGCGTTCAGCTAAAACAGACATTTTATTCTGACATTTCCAAATAAAATCTGTGCGTCACTCTGATTCTGCGTCATCAGTAAGCTTCCCCAACTTTCTGTTGCTATGGAAACGCTGTGAAGCTGTCTGGCAGCAAAGATCCTGCTGACGTGTGGTTAGGAGTCAAATCAGCGAGTTCTGACGCTGCGCGCATGATAAGGTTGAAAGGCGGAGTCTGTCTTACCTGTGCACAGAGATGCAGGTGAGGAAGAAGATGGAGCAGTACAGGTTGAAGTAGAAGAGGAAGCGGACGAGGCGGCACATGAAGTCTCCAAACACCCAGCGGTCACGCAGCACGTAACTCGCCACCAGGAAGGGCAGCGACAGGCCGTACATCAGGTCGGTGCTGGCCAGGTTCACCATGTAGATCAGCGAGGTGTTCCAGCGCCGCCCGCCGCGCCCGCAGCAGCCGCCGTGCAGCCGGCAGGACCGCAGCAGCACCACCGAGTTCAGGCTGAGGCTGAAGAGGAAGGTGAGCGAGTAGCAGACGGGGAGGAAGACGTATTTGTAGGACTCGTCAAAACTGCAGGACGCGGCAGGGAAGGAGGCGTTGGGACGGGCGCTGCTCGCCGCCGCCGCCAGGACGGGGTGTGGTGTAGCATTGGAGGCTTGACTCAATCCCATGATGAAGGACTGCAAGTTATTTATGGAACGGCTCAGGTTCCTCCTTCAACGCCATCTTAGCTCTGTCCTCAGGCTGAAGTCCTCTGAGGGACGTCTCCATGTGTCCGTCTGTCCCTCGATTCCTCTCTCTCTATTGTCTCTCTGTCTCTCTCTCTCTCTCTCTCGCTCTCTCTCTCTCTCTCTCTCTCTCTCCCTCTCTGTCTCTCCCTCTCTCTCTCTCCTCTCTCTCCC
>VXCM01004811.1:37581-58023 GCA_014773175.1 Lucifuga dentata
CTCTCTCTCTCTCTCTCTCTCCCTCTGTGTCTCTCCCTCTCTCTCTCCTCTCTCTCTCTCTCTCTCTCTCTCTCTCTCTCTCTCTGCTCAGAAAGCGTGTCTTAGAGGAAACACGCCGTCATTAGTTAGTTAACACTCCTTCTAAATGTCCCACTGGTGTTTTTCGCTGATGAAGACGAAGTTTCGCTCAGTTAGTCCGTCAGTCATTAATGAAGCTTTCCGGAATCCTCTGCGTCCGTGTTTGGCGTGAGGACACATGACCTGCTGCTTTCAGCCGACAGTCAAACTCGTTTTGGAACGAATCTGCGTGGAAATGTAGAAACTGATGAGAAACAGGAAATGTGTGTTAAAAACGTTTGAAACACGTTTTCATCTTCCAAATATTACATTATGTTGATTTTAACTTAAAGGACCATCCCTGTAGTTTTGCATGTTTAAGCCTAATAAATAATAACATACAACCACATTTTAGTTTTCCTGTCTAATCTTTCAGGTGATGCACGCTTCACCTGCTGACAGGTACGCACCACGTAGCTGTCCTGTCTCACGTCTCTGTAAAAGCGTCTCCTCTGGGACTATATTTCCTGGTGGAAACATACATTTTCTTCTGTGTCGCTCCGTGTTTGATCAGTTAAAGAACTTTGACATAAATGAATATGTGCACGTTTCACGTCTCTACACGTTGATTTTTATCTCATGCTGGAATGAACTGAAACCAATGACAGTCTGGAAGGTAGGAAAAACAATTCTAAGATTTACCGCTCCAGCCAATCTGACCCACAATGTCAAATTTATTTTTATTCATTTACAATAATTCATTGATTTTTTTCTGGTTTTGAACTGTTTGTTAATTAAAAGAGGATTCCATTAGCTAATTTCTTAAGACTTAATGATGTTACTTTAGCTTCATCTCTGTTAGATGATGTTGGATCACCATTAGCTTAGCCCTGCTAATGCTATTTAGCTTCAGCCCTGTTAGTAATGTTGGATCGTGGTAGAGTTGCTACACTAATGTTATGTTAGCTTGATTCTCTGTTAGCTGTGTAGCATAGCCTAACTGACGCCATGTTAGCTTTGTGCCCACCTAGTTAATGTTGGATTGCTGATAGCTTAAAGGACGATACCGGCCATTTTGCATGTTTGAGCCTAATATATTCAATTTTCATCATGTAGCGTTGCATACTACTTAAACAGTGAATTAAAAATGTTTTTCCTACCTTCCAGACCACCAATGGTTTCAGTTCATTCTGGTACGCTTCTGTTACTGCTGCTGTTACTATTGCTGCTGCTACTGCTGCTACTGCTGCTGTTACTGCTGCTGTTGCTATTGCTGCTGCTGTTACTGCTGCTGTTACTATTGCTGCTACTGCTGCTGCTACTGCTGCTGTTACTATTGCTGCTACTGCTGCTGCTACTGCTGCTGTTACTATTGCTGCTACTGCTGCTGTTACTATTGTTGCTGCTACTGCTGCTGTTACTGCTGCTGTTACTATTGCTGCTACTGCTGCTGCTACTGCTGCTGTTACTATTGCTGCTGCTACTGCTGCTGCTACTGCTGCTGCTACTGCTGCTGTTACTATTGCTGCTGCTACTGCTGCTGTTACTGCTGCTGTTACTATTGCTGCTGCTACTGCTGCTGCTACTGCTGCTGTTACTGCTGCTGTTACTATTGCTGCTGCTACTGCTGCTGTTACTGCTGCTGTTACTATTGCTGCTGCTACTGCTGCTGTTACTGCTGCTGCATCTCAGCGACCTTCAGCATCTGTAAATAATTCATCAACTTCATTCAGTCACAACTACAGGAATGAAACTTAATACAGGACTGCAGAGGAGCAGAACTCTCTCTCTCTCTCTCTCTCTCTCTCTCTCTCTCACACACACACACACACACACACACACACACACACAGCACGCTCTGCATCTTCAGAGCTGAAATGCTGCTTTTTAAACTCATCATATGAATCAGTTCAGTAAATTATTAAAACTAGTCAGCATGAAAATAAAAAATGTCCTGAAGACATAAAAAACATTTTCCCCAAAACCAAACGCAGAATTAAAGCCGTTTCTCACGTTTTCTGAGTTTAAAAGTCTGTCATGTTCAGCAAAGCAAACAAAAAGCAGGAGTCGTCCCGGCGGTAACGCTGAAGTCACCTGAAGGCTCGTTTGTTACAAGAAGACAAACCTGCTGTTTCTCTGCCTCACTCGCCCTCCTTATCTCTCTCTCTCTCTCTCTCCAATTAGGAAGCAAACAGCCCCCCCTCCACCCCCACGCTCTGTTCTTTACAGTATCATCATCATCATCATCATCATCATCTGACCGATACCTCAGCGTGTTAATAGCATCACGTGATATCGGCTGCTGGTGTTTCCACGTCTGAGTCCGAGTCGGAGCGGCATGTGTGTTAGCTACATGTGAGTTAGCTACATGTGAGTTAGCTACATGTGAGTTAGCTACGGCGTGTGTTAGCTACATGTGAGTTAGCTACATGTGAGTTAGCTACGGCGTGTGTTAGCTACATGTGAGTTAGCTACGGCGTGTGTTAGCTACATGTGTGTTAGCTACATGTGAGTTAGCTACATGTGAGTTAGCTACGGCATGTGTTAGCTACATGTGTGTTAACTATGGCGTGTGTTAGCTATGGTGTGTGTTAGCTACATGTGAGTTAGCTATGGTGTGTGTTAGCTTCGTGTGTGTGTGTTAGCTATGGTGTGTGTTAGCTTCGTGTGTGTGTTAGCTGCTTTGTGCTCAGGCTGACTCAGACTCATCCAGGTGACCTCAGAAATATCGGCCGAGTCGTTATCATCGTTTTACTGTTTCTCTGATGTCATAAGTGGTCACAGCACTTAGTGTGTGTTTGAACATGCAGAGGTGTGTGTGTGCGTGTGTGTGCGCTGAAGCATCACAGCACTATTGTGATTGTGTGCAGGTAGCAGAGGAATGAACAAACACAACCTGTGACATTCAATGACAAAAAGTCTTTCCTCTGATTATTTTAACAAATAAAACAATCTGTGTTCAGTTTTTCCGTTTGCTGCTCTGTTCTCTTTTTCTGCCTGACGAGTTTTTTTTTTTTTTCTTAATTCCTTGCGTAACGCAGAAATAGCTCTGGTCCACCATCTTTAAGGACGTTCTGTTTTCTTATTTAGGCTCCAAGGCTTCCTGCAGGAGAAATGAGGGAGGAATCTGACACAGGTGTCATTTAACAGACTGCCACGCCCCTTCACTGCAACTCTGTTCCTGATTGGCTGACACAGCAGCTGTGTTGACGCCATCATAACAACAGGAGTTTGATCAAACATGAACAGATTAATAACAGCAACAACTCAGGACTATCCAGATGTTTATTTATTTCATCTGATACTTGATCCATCATGGCCGCCTGGTCTCCACCATACTGCCCTGTGTCCCACTTCAGGTCCTGGACTCTGTGGAACCTGAAGTCTGTCCTCCTCCTCCCAAAATGAGAAGGTCTAACCCAAAGACACAGAAACTGATGGTGCATTCAGGTGCTCCTCTTTAAAACACATCAGCTAAATGGAGCTCTGAGGAAAAACAAGAGAAATTTATTCTTATCACGCTAAAAACACGGCTGCATTCTGATACGTGTGGTTGTATTTTTAGCTGACACCATCATTTCCAAAAACTCTGAAAAATGTGCTGATCAAATATTTATTTTTACACGGCAAAAAACATCAAAAACATGGAGCTTACTTCAAGATCAAACACCCAAAATATTTATGTCTGAAAGGTTTTGACCTCCTCAATGTAAAGATTAAAGTCCAGTACTGTTCCACAGCATCGACGCTAACGTTAACGCTAACACTTATGCTAACATAAATGCTAACACTAATGCTAATCTGAGTGCAGCATCACAGCCAGGCACGTTCCACAGCGAGCGTGGACCACCGTTATCAACTTAGCACGAGCTCTAGCAACTTTTAAGACTCTTTAGAGACTTTTTAAAAAAAAGGAGCTTGGTGACAAATCCAGCGACTTTTCGGACAAACATCAGCTACTTTCAGGAGAAGAGAGATGCTAAACGTGCTACATGAATCTGTCTGTGATGGCGGCTCATCCAGTGCATGAGTGTGTTTAGGACTTTAGGCATGTTCAGCAGATGCTAGCAGGCAAAACATTGAATTTTACAGTGAGTTTATCATCTGAACATTTTATTTTGAAAGATTAGATGATTCGGCAAAATGACAGGAAAACTAAATCATGTTTCATCAGTAACGTAATGTGTATGTGGGTAGTATTTATTGGATTCAGCCATGCAAAATCACCGATATGCTCCTTTAAGTATGATTCTTAATTTGTCCTTTCCTACATGTGAAATATAATTACAAAAAACAGTTATGCTTTACAGCACATATGTGAGTAAAATATCATTTAAGTCTGATGATGTTAAAAAAAAAAACATTTTAAATCCCCAAAATATTATTGGCTGATATATAAATCAAAGTTTTATTGCTGCATTTGGATGAAACTTCACATTCATTAAAAAAGTTTAAGTAACTTAACAAAAAGACGTTCCTGTTAAATAAGAAAAATAAGAATTATGTTGCCACAAACAGCAGGCAATATTTCATTGTTTTTTACACATATGAGGCAGAAACAGGCTTATAATGCTGTGATATGTTTTACTCAGAACTCAGAAAAACTCAACCTCCCACACGGAAAAACGCAGCAGAATGGTCATTCAACTCGGAATGCGCAATCATGATGTCACAACAATATGGCGGCGTGCATGAACGATAATATATTTCCCTTTGTTTCTCTTTGCTAACCGTACAGAAATAATTTGTGTCGTCGTTTATAATATTCACAGACTTAACTTGCAAACATGAACGCGCGTCCATGTTTTTCCAAACAGAAGGAACAGATTTAGAGCAGAACTCAGCAGAATCTGAGTTCTGAGTGCCACAGATCGCAGCATAACTCCCTTATTTTTATTAAACAATAATGCAGTGACTCCCTTTTTGACAAATGTTTAGCATCAGAGGGAATGACATCAAAATTTCTAAAAAAAAAAAAAAGTTTATAAACTTTTATAATTATTAGATTTTTTAAATATTGTAATGAATAAAATTATATATAACATTTTGTTAATCAAAAGCCCACAGGAGTTCAACAGTTTCAATACTCAAAATCTAAAATAAAACTCAAAAGGCACATCCTCCGGCTTTGTGTCGGTTATCATGGGATTGTATGTTTGCTGTTTAAGGGCATTTTCAGATCTTAGATCGTTTGTTCTGGTCTGAATCAGTTTCACACAGAAAAACATCCAATCAAACCAAACTATCAGCTAAAGTCATGTGACAACACTCTCTCTCTTCATTGGTCAGAAATGTCTGGGGGCAGGGCACAAACAAACCATAACAAGGAGGGAAATAATACCTACCTGAACTGAATCAAACCACGCAGGTGTGAAAACGCCCTTAAACTTGGTCGTCTGAGACGCTAATACTGCACATGTTGTTAGAAGAGTCTTTATAAAACAATGAAGAACAAGAGCTGACAGGTGTACAGGTGATTTAGTCTTTTGTCGCCGCCTGTACACCTGTCATAGCCTTGGCTAGCGTAACCCTGACCTCGCTAGCCAGAAGCTGATTGGAAAAGTTGCCGTAAACAATCTTGCCTAGTCGGTGACCAGAGTCTTATTTCCTCGTTAACCTGAGCATATCTCACTTCCTGCTGTTAATTTGTCCGTTTTAATAAATTAGCCGTTTGGTTAGCAACGTACTGAAGTAACCAAGCTAAAGCTAACCCTCCTGGGCTGATGGGGGGAGCAGCTAAACCTGGTCCCCATGTCCTCAGAAGTCCAACTTGATGTTGAGGAGCTTGATAGCTTGGCTGAAGCTGTCCTGACCAGTTCAGGTTCTGGGTTTAAGTCAGGTCCTGAACATCCAGGAGCATGGCGTCCTGTTTGGTCCTCAGCTGGTCTCGTACCACCAGGTGGGCCACTAGGTCCGAGCTCAGGGCTGCAGAGGAAGACAAAGAGGGTCTTTTCAGACCTGCAGTCTGTTTCAGCTTTTTAGTTTCACATAAAATCTATCAGCTAAAGTCATGTGACAGCACTCTCTCTGCTGATTGGTCAGAAAGAAACTCCAAACAGGAAGTAGTTTCTATCAAAGTAAATCAGAGTAACAAAGATGAATGTGGATCCTTTCCTAGTCATAGCATCATTTGATCCACGAAGAAGAAAACTATGACAGCAGTGCTAACACGTGTTCATCTGAACACGTGTTAGCTAAGATTAACATGTTTCCACCTTTAACAGCATCATTTGATTTGATCATCAGAGGCGGAGTTTAGCTGCTGTAAAGTTTATTTTAGTTTGATGCGTTTAATGGTTTTAAGGCGGATACCTGTTGACGGTCTACCTTAAACAACAAACTCTACCATGTTGTCACTAAGTGTTAGCCACATGCAACCATCTCTGGTTCTAGATCAGTCAATAGATCAATAGATCAGTAGATCAATAGATTGCCTTGTATTGGTTCAAAACACTCCAGTTTGTTAGACAGAGACCTTAGCGTGTCGTTTTGTTCCATGTGATCGCTGTGTCCAAAACGAACCGTAACGAACAGTCTGACCAAACATGCAGGCGTGTGTGTGTGTGTGTNGTGTGTGTGTGTGTGTGTGTGTGTGTGTGTGTGTGTGTGTGTACCGTGTACATCTTGTTGCAGCGAAGCTTTCAGGCCGTTGAGCTGCAGCAGAGAAAACTCCTGCAGCTCCAGAGGTTCCAGATGTTTCCGCTTGGGAACGCAGCTGCTGCTGTCCTGATGACGCAACAATTCATGTTATTTTCAGTTAAACAGTCAGAAACGACTACTAACGAGCTGATTCGTCTACGGCCTGCAAGTCTGAGGCCGTCGTTCTCTGCTGAAAATGACGTGTGGTTCTTTTAGATGGAATGTGTTGCTGCTGACGTGTAAGAGTTCAGGAATCTGGGTTTGACAGCAGGGTGGAGCCTGATGTAGGTGATGTGAATGCTGCATCTGAGCATCATGCAGCAGAGGGTTACATGATGCAGCAGAGGGTTACATGATGCAGCAGAGGGTTACATGATGTAGCAGAGGGTTCCATGATGCAGCAGAGGGTTAGATGATGCAGCAGAGGGTTCCATGATGCAGCAGAGGGTTAGATGATGCAGCAGAGGGTTACATGCTGCAGCAGAGGGTTACATGATGCAGCAGAGGGTTTGATGATGTAGCAGAGGGTTTGATGATGTAGCAGAGGGTTTGATGCAGCAGAGGGTTACATGATGCAGCAGAGGGTTACATGATGCAGCAGAGGGTTTGATGATGTAGCAGAGGGTTTGATGCAGTAGAGGGTTAGATGATGCAGCAGAGGGTTAGATGATGCAGCAGAGGGTTTGATGATGCAGCAGAGGGTTACATGATGCAGCAGAGGGTTTAATGCAGCAGAGGGTTTGATGCAGCAGAGGGTTTGATGATGTAGCAGAGGGTTTGATGCAGTAGAGGGTTTGATGCAGCAGAGGGTTACATGATGCAGCAGAGGGTTAGATGATGTAGCAGAGGGTTTGATGATGCAGCAGAGGGTTTGATGCAGCAGAGGGTTAGATGATGCAGCAGAGGGTTTGATGCAGCAGAGGGTTACATGATGCAGCAGAGGGTTAGATGATGTAGCAGAGGGTTTGATGATGCAGCAGAGGGTTTGATGCAGCAGAGGGTTAGATGATGCAGCAGAGGGTTTGATGATGCAGCAGAGGGTTAGATGATGCAGCAGAGGGTTTGATGATGCAGCAGAGGGTTAGATGATGCAGCAGAGGGTTAGATGATGTAGCAGAGGGTTTGATGCAGCAGAGGGTTTGATGCAGCAGAGGGTTACATGATGCAGCAGAGGGTTAGATGATGCAGCAGAGGGTTAGATACAGCTTTTGAGGGTTGCTTGCACGGTTGCACATCACTTAATTTTTTTTAAAACAATGCGACAGGACATGTGGCTGGTCCGTGTCAGAGCGTTCACGTTAAGAGGTGACGCCTCCCTGAGGAGGAATTCTGGGCATCAAACTGGGAGGAAACATGGGACAGACCCAGAACACGGGAGGAGTGATGCGTCCCGTGTGTCTGAGATCGTCTTTCATCTTCCAGGATGATCTGGGGGGCGTGGCTAGCAAGAGGGACATGTGGGCTACTTAGCTTTAGCGTGTAGCCTCGGTGACCAGATCATGAGACTGTAGATATTTATCAAATGGTAGAGAGTTTACTGTAACACTCCTAATGGGCGAGTTCATCCTTCCTTCCTTCCTTCCTTCCTTCCTTCCTTCCTTCCTTCCTTCCTCCCTCTCTCCCTCTCACCTCCTTCTCCATCTGCTCGGCCAGAACTTTGTCTCTCAGCGCCCTCAGAGCAGAGGCCACTTCCTGTTTCAGCCCGGCATGGCAACCGTTGCATCCTCTTCCCATGGAAACCTGATGTACATGATAAGTCAGATTATTGAACTCAACGTGTTTTAAACAAAGTTACATAAACTAAAACGACCAATCAGAGCAGAGCTACATGAAATGAGTTCAGTAGCATCATGACCTTTTTATCAGCACCCTCCTCTTCCTCGCTGTCGCTGTTGTTGATGAAGCAGAGCTGCAGGTTTCTATGGTTACTGAATCTGTAAACACGTGTGAAACAAAAACCTTGTTCATAGATTTTATCAGAAAGTTTAAACTCTTTATGAGCCAAACTTTCTTGTTCTGTTTTTTTTTTCAGAGAGGAAATTTTAAAAAAATTCAAGTAAAATTACAAAAATGACTTTAAACTCCACAGGTTCCAAAAGACTTCTTGTCCAACAAAATCCATTTTCAGTTCAACAGTATCTCTATGAAAACTCTAGGAAGGTTGACTGATAAGTAGTGAGCCTGTCATATAAAACTCTGACCCAGACGTCTTTCAGTTCTTTATTTTCCAACATAATCTTCCTACTCCATACGCACATGGAAATAAATTAATACAATTTTTAAAAATAAAAAAAAATTTATAAATAATAAGAAACACGAAAAGCCTCACATGGGCCAACAAAGGGTTGTTCTCTGATCTCGTACTTTCTCAAGAACCTCTAGAACTGCTTTAGCGGCTTGTAGGACTTTAGAAGCTTCTCAGCCTTTTCCAGAAGCTCTAGGACCTACATTTGGACTTCCTGAAGGACCTCTGGAACGTCCTTTTAATCACCAAAACAAGGATCCCAAAATGTCCTGAAGAATCTAAACTGAAATCTGAGGAATTATATTACTTCCAAAATCAGGCTGTCGCTCGGGCTCAGAACTTATCAATCAACCCTTGTACATGAATAAACGATCACTGATCATTTCAAACTTTACCGAGACGTGACCACAGCGACTCGACACCTCCTCAAGCCCTCCTCCTCCTCCTCTTCCCAGATGTCTCTCCACACATTCTGACCCGCCTCCATCCCGCTCAGCTCCGCCCCCTGCAGGAGGAGACGAGCATTACAGGAAGTAACGCCAGGAAAAAGTTAACGATCCCTTTAGAACGAGCTGACTTCTCATCACGCATGGTCTGATCTTCACCAACAATCACAGCGATGATTAAGCGATTCATTTTAAAATAATAATAATAATAATAATAATAATCTTATTATAGTTACACTTTCTCTGTCTGTGGCACCAACGTCTCTACAACCCATCATGTATGAAGCAGGTTTGCTGCTCAGGGCCCAAAGATGTGCAGCATCACATGTGAAGTTGTTTGGATGAGTGGTTCTCAAACTGAGCTGTGCTGGTAAAAAGTAGTCCGTGCGGCAGGATACGCTCCGGTCCAGCGGCACGGTCTGAACCCGACCCCGTACANAGTAGTCCGTGCGGCAGGATACGCTCCGGTCCAGCGGCACGGTCTGAACCCGACCCCGTACAGCAACAAAGCTAGTTCAGAGGACGTGCAGAGCTAAAGGATGGCAGGCTGCGGCTCACACCATAAAGTCCGGTCCGTTCAGAACATGCATGATTTTAACGGGTGCTACACTAGTAATAATAATAATAATAATACATTCCATCTACTAGTGCAGTGTCCGTTCAAAACACGCGTGTTCAGAACATGCCAGACTTCTGGTGTGAGTCGCAGCCTGCCATCAGTAACTGGAGCGTATCCTGCCACACAGACTACTTTTTACCAGCACACCTCAGTTTGAGAACCACTCATCAAAACAACTGCATACGTGACGCTGCATGTCTTTGGGTCCTGAGCAATAAACCTGCTGCGTATCAGCTTCATACATGTTATAGACATGTTGGTGGCAGATTTCTGGTTTTATAGGCAGATTTGGTGCTTTTCTAGAAACTTAAAGTCACTTATAAAACATAAACAGCAATAAATCAGACATAAAAGATAAATCAGGTCCTGCAGTAACACGGCGGATCAGATACAGCTGCGCTCTGACGTGACGTGTGGAGAGAGAGGAGGTCCATGCTGAGATCTGAGTCCTGATCAGACCGCAGACCTCTGATGGTCCTGATGCAGCAGCCTGAGCCACCGGCCAGACGACCAGACGCATCAGAATCAGCCTCAAAGACGCTGAGACGACGTGTCCAGCATCCCGAACGTCCCGGGACACACAGGAAACCGCCGCAGCAAAAAGACGCTACAATCAGAGCGGCTCAGCGGAAAGACGAAAGAAAAGAGACACAAACATTCACAAACAATCAGCATTCCCAAGCTGGAATGCAGCAAAAACCTCAGGAAAACAAACACACAAACACACACACACACACAAACACACAAACAAACAAACACACACACAAACACACACACAAACAAACACACACAAACACACACACACACACAAACAAACACACACAAACACACACAAACAAACACACAAACAAACAAACACCCACAAACAAACACACAAACACACACAAACACACACACACAAACACACAAACAAACACACACACAAACACACAAACAGGAGGAGTGGCGGCCAACGTGTTCCATCCTAACGACCAAAAATCTGATGATTAGAATGTTTTACTGATTTAACGTGAAAAAAACTCAAACGTCTGAGCAACAAAGGACAAAAGAAGAATAAATGTACGTGTGTGTGTGTGTGTTTGGGGAATTTGCGTTGGGAAGAAAGTTTTCATAGGTTTTCATTATGTCACCCTGGAATGTAAAAGTATGCAACTATACCACCCCCCCNCACACACACACACACACAGACACACACACACACACACACACACACACTCTAATGTTAGGGTTGCTGTGTTTTAGCTGTAGCTTCACAACATCTAAAACTACTAAAGTTTAGTTTTGAACATTTATTTGCTGATTTAAGTTTTTAAAGGACCATGCCGGTTGTTTTGCATGTTTGAGCTGCCAATAATTTTCCAAAACATTTCCTTTTGGAAAACGTTGCAGTAACACAGCATGTACACAGGAAACATGCAAAACCACTGGCATGGTCCTTTAATTAAACTTCACTCTGTGTGTATGTGTGTGTGTGAATTTTCATTATGGATTACTTCCTGTTCACACGATGTGCAGAACCAGTAAATGTGACTGAAAAGATTGATTATTAAAATTACTGATTGATTTTCTGTTGATCAACCAGCTGTTTAATTGATTAATATGAAACATTTCTGACATCAGCAATGCTCAGAGCATTCTTCCTGTCTGACCTTTGACCTTTCTCTCCTCTCCTGCTCCTGTTTCTCCAGCTCAGCGATCCGCAGACTCAGGTCCTCCCAGTGCATGATGGGAAAATCCGGACAGTCTGTGGAGGATGGTGAAGTCTGATGATGAAGCTCCTCCTCCTCCTCTTCCTCCTTCTCCTCTTTCTCTCCCTCCATCCTCCTCCTCCTCCTCCTCCTCCTCCTCCTCTCTGTAAACACAAAATGAAATTAACTCAGCAGCTTTAAAATCTTTCAACTCCAATTTTAAAAAAGACCCAAATACTAAAACTATTAGTACTACAGTACTACTTCTACTACTGCAGTACTACGACAAGTAAAAGTATAAAATCGTGTCACATCAAGTTTTAAGCTGCGAGGCCCAAATAAAAATATAATAAAAATGCATTTACAAATGCAAATAAAATGCATTTAAACCTGATCAATAATATCTAGTTATCAAAAAACAAAAGTTATGATTTAAATGGTTCTTTGGATAAAAATAAAATGAATGTGTTTTCTCTTCGCCTCCTTTTGATTTATGGACTAAAACAGAAAAGTACATTATTCTCTCTTTTTGATGTTTGATCACATCAGTAATTTGCTGTAAACATATTTGGAATTATGAATTAATGATTTATCTCAGAGACATCACAAAATATCACATCATATAAAAAAACACGTTAATACCAAAAATAATAAATAAATGTTTGTAAAAAGTAAAGTATTATCTCATAGCCGCTATATATTTATATATTTATACAGCTCATTTCTTAACATTTCCTGTTTATATTTACAAACATAACACATGAATTATTACAAATTACAATCATGATCAGAAATGTCTGATTCTCCACATAAACTAAACTCATCTGGGTTAATTATTAGAACTCAAATTAAAAAATAATGTAAAAATAACGACATAAAAGGATTATAACATCTATCTATCTATCTATCTATCTATCTATCTATCTATCTATCTATCTATCTAAACAGGTTATAACAGGTTATAACAGGTTATAACAGTTAGTTTTGCTCCGCAGCAGCAGCGGGACTTCGCTGGGTTTGTATCCGCCTACCAGTCACATCCAGCCGGCCTGGATCTCTGCGACATGCCGCGGTCCGAGCAGCGCAGCGACAAACAGTAAACCAACTCAGTCAAGTTAAATAAAGATAAATAACATAAAGTTAAACCGTTTTACTAACTAACTAAACTAACTTTAAACGAGTTTAAAACACAGCTGAGGTCCGTCTGGAAGTTTAGTTAAGACCTTCCTCCTCCTCCTCCCGTTCACTTTAACCTTAAAACGCGCACGCGCTCACGCACAGATGAATAGCGGTCACGACAGTCAAAACTGATAAATATGATGAGTTATTGATCAGGCTATTTAACAGAAAAATAATTTAGTCAAAAGTGTCAGATACTGATGAATAGTTATTTAGAATTCATTGAGTTAAAGGAGCATACCGGTGATTTTGAATTTTTAAGACATAAATAATACCTGCATACACGTTACTGCCAGCCATTTTCCAAAATTTAAAGGACCACGCCGTCCATTTTGCATGTTTGAACCTAATATATTGAAGACTGAATGAAGATTGAATTATATGAAGTTGCTGTATGAATGTTTTTGTTTTTGTTTGTTTTGTTTTGTTGCTGTATGAAGTTGCTGTATGCATGTGTTTTGGTTTTTTTCGTTGCTGTGTGAAGTTGCTGTGAGTGTGTTTAGTTTTTTCCCTTGCTCTGGCCGCTGAAGGGTTAACTCAGACAGCGTCCTGTTTCACCATTTTTTGGAGATGACGACAGAAAGCTGATGGAGGTTTTTTTCATCATCAGTGTCACAACAGGAAACAGCAGCAGCGTCTGTGTTTACTGCTTCTTCATCAACGTTTTCTAATCATCACCATCAGACTTTATGTTCAGCAGTGGATTTATGGTGAACTTGTGATAATGTCATTTTCAGATGTCCTTTAGCTACTTATTATGTTTTTTTTTAAACAGATTAAAGTTGATTTATTGTCTATTTATATTGAAGTTTTTGTGCTCTGAGTTGCATTTTCTATCATATATTTATTATGTTTATGGGCGCTTATGCTAAATTCTCAGGAACTCTTGATATGATTCCACATAATATAGAAAAAGATCTGTGTTCTTTAACATTTCAGCATTAGATCATTCTGATCAACATTTGTATGTTTCTATAGTTTATTATCTCACGTTGCATAAACATTTGCTTCTCGTCTGATCTGTTCTTGTATGTTGAAAGGCAGAAATAAGAGATTATTTATGGATTTTTGTTGAAATTCAATTCAGCGTCGAACATACGACGTGAACCTGCTGCACGGTCCAGTCTGTCCAAAAATCTGATTTATTTTCAGGGAAAAACTCTTTTGTTTCTGTGAACATCATTTCAGCATCTGTTTTTCCTATTTTCCCTCACAGCTGCAAAGATACGTTTTCCCTGCAGTCATGAAAGAGATTTTTTTAACCCTCTAAAGTCTAAAATATTTCTGAAATGTTCATGTAAGTGTTTATATATATATATATATATATATATGAAAGATTTACAGGACCATACCAGTGATTTTGAATATTTGAGCCCAATAAACATAAACGCCAAACATTTAAAAACATAAAACATTATTTTAGTTTTTGTGTTATTTTGCCACATCCTCTAATCTTTGTAAATCAAATGTTACAAACACTTGAAAATTTCATGTTTCACCTGCTGACACGTTTGTAGAAACCAAAGCTGTTTCCTCTGTAAAAGTCGTCTAATCCTGGGACTATATTGGTGGAAACATACATTTTCTTCCATGTAGCTGTGTGTTGGATCAGTTAAATATAAATACACTTATTTGGAACAAAAAATAAGAATGACGTTTGATTTGCTGTGATGATTATCTGCACGTTTCAAGTCTATATAAGTGGATTCTTATAACGTACTGGAATGAACTGAAACCAATGACAATCTGGAAGGTAGGAAAAACAATTCTAATATTTACCACTCCAATAGTGTGTTTTGGAAAATGGTTGGCAGTAACGTAACATGTATGCGGTTTGTATATATTGGGCTCAAACATGCAAAATCACTGATATGATCCTTTAAGAAATTTCACAAAAGAACATTTTAATATAGAATTATAACAAATATTACATAATGTGGGATAGAAAAATGACTACAACCCAACACAGAGATACTTTATGTCCCTACAGGAAAAATAATATTTTAATGTTTTTCAGACTCAAACCACAGTAACGTCTCCATGTGTTTTCACGCTGCAGTACTTAAAGCCACCAGGCGGCGGCGCCATTTCCACGGCTGGTGCTGCCTGTATTTGCTGAAGGACTAATGTTGGAAAAATCTTTCAAACTGATAAATTTCTCCGGTTCTTCATCTCCGCGGAGCCGCTCGGAGGATCTGCGGCCTTATGGCAGCTTCTGGCCGCGGACGGCGTCAGCGGGCCCGCGGTGAGTTTTCCGGGCAGCAGCTTAGCGGTTTTCTGCTTTTACTGCAAACCAAGTTAGCTCAACAGCTAATCCTAAAGTCACGTCACTTTCCGGGACTCGAATTAAAAGTTTCCCGGTAACGTCCGGACACCGGCTGACCGGTGAATATACGCTTTTGCTGAACTTGTTGTTCGTCGTTTCTGAGCGGAGTTTATATTCCGTCTCGCTTTTTTTTTTACAACCACAAAATTAGCGTTTTCTCACAGCAGCAGGTGAAGCGTCGCTACGGATAATAAATGACGCTCAGACCGGTTGACAGACGCGGATAACGGCTCTTTCTGACGGGATGCGGTAAACTTAAAGCAGCTTCGACGTCCAGCCCTGCGGACTCGGTGGCCCTGGGTTTGCAGCTAGTGAGGCCTGCGGGTCAGGCTTCCACCGGCCTCGAGTAAAGCCCGACGCCGCCGTTGAGGGGTCGGAGGCCGTCTGTTGGTGCTGCCAGCCGCCGGGCCGGAGGACCTTGGTATGGAACGGATGGAAGTGGACCAGTGCGCAGGCGCAGCTGGCGGGGCTGGAGGCGGGGCACTTCGCAGGTCGAACAGCGCCCCCATGATCACGGGTGTCAGGTCAGTGGTACTACACCCAGCGGTGCAACAGAAAACACCATTCCAACGTTACGGTCTAAAAAAATACAAAAACTACATATAACTCATTAAACGTAACTTAAATCATTTTCTAAATGCGCACAGAGCGCTCTCGAATTCCTTATCAAATTATTTGTCCTTGTTTTTACAGATTCCTGTTGCGCACACACACACACACACACACACACACACACACACACTGGTGTGAACTACTCAGATTTTATTCTAAATAAATGCAAGTATCTTTGCTTTAATCTTTCTTTGCTGGATGATAAACTTTTACGTTAGTACAGAGCAGTTTAACTACACGCCATTAAGTTTTACTTTATATAGTAAAGTACTATACGTGTGTGTACTGTTTCTGTTAAAGTTTTTTCTTTTCTTTTCTCTCTCAGTGATGGGATGACCGTCTTCAGTCCGGTCACGTCAGCTCGATACAGACGCAGCAGTGTGTCCATCAACCCCAGCTGCCCGTCCCGGGTCAGTTCTCTGGGCGCGCGCGCGCGCGTGTGTGTGTGTGTGTGTGTGTGTGTGTATCTATCTATCTATTTATATAAAACTATTAATATGACGGCATATTAGGGCCATATGAAGGAAAAAAAAACGAAGGGGCATAAGTTGAAGTTTTAAACTCGCAAATTTGCCAGTGTAAAAACTCGAAGAAAAAAAAAGTCGATATGCTGTCTGTATGCGGTATGTTTTAAAAGTCTGTACGTGTATGATAATTCTATGATTTTGCGCTAAAAGCACAATTTTCTTTATTGCTAAATCCAGTGGAAAAGTATAATTTAATAAGTTTATTGCTGCAGGCAGAGTCACAGCCTACGGCGGTGATTCCCTCTTATTATTTAAACTCAGAGAAATAATAAGGGCCTTACACACACACACACACACACACACACAGAGTGATGTAGTTTGCTGACTTTCATCTGTCGTGTCCTCCTCCTCTTCCTCTCCTCCGTCAGGTCGTCCCTCCGTTCTGTCTGAGTGCAGAGCAGAAGCGGCCGGTGAGTTTACCTTCACTTCTCTCTACATGTGTCACAGCAGCTTCAGGCGTGTCGCCTGGCACACGTCTGAACAGGTAAAGGGTTCAGGCTATGAAAGACAGAACTTCCTGACGTTCTGATGCTCGTCACGTTGTCACGTATGAACCACTGCCAGTAATCATGGCTGCACCTCAGTAAAGGAGCATTACGGTGATTTTACATGTTGGAGCCCAGTAACCTGTTAGCTGTTACCATTAACCCAGTAACCTTGTAGCTGAGCCATTTCAGACCAGAGGAAGGAAAGAATCCATCAGACACTGTTATCATGAGCAATATGATGTCACAGGTCAAAGGTCACCATCATACTCCACACTGATGAACATTGTCTGAGGTCAACAAGCAGGTAAATAACAGTGGTGTGTGTGTGTGTGTGTGTGTGTGTGTGTGTGTGTGTTAATACAGGAAGAGAACATGGAGATGACACTCAGAGGGAGTTTACAGAGACTAAGGTATTGGTACACACACACACACACACACACACACACACCATATATCCTCATGCTTTAAAGGTTGTACTTGTGTTTGTCAGTGCTTCCAGTCTGATCCCGGTGCCGCCGGTCAGTCAGTGGTATGATCACACATCAGTGGTGAGTAACATGGAACCCGACGCACTTTGACCTTTACATTCTGCTCACACTGTTTCCACTCACTTCCTGTTTCCTGCTTTCTGATGTTTGACCTCAGTGGCTCCAGTCACAGGACAGTGGCGTCACACCAAACTCCTCCCCCAGCCCCACCAGGAGGTTCAGGTACACGCACACACACATACACACACACGTGCAAATGCATTACTTGTGCACAAAAAAACAAACAAAACGTGCACACGTGTGTCAGTCTGATGAATCTGTGTGTTTGTTCTCCAACAGACCTGCAGGTGGCGCTACAGTCAGATGGCCGGCATTAACTCCACTGAAGAGGAAAGGTAACGTGTGTGTGTGTGTGTGTGTATGTGTGTGTGTGTGTGTGTGTTACCAGTGATTTAAATAAGTTTAATGATTTATTCTGTGGTCAGGGAGAATCCTGTGTTCTGATTGGTCGATGATAAATGACAAGATATTAGAATGAAATTGCGACGGTGGATGAAAAAAAACAAAGCTGTCATTCTGTGGAAAAAACTCACAAATTTGTGAGGAAAAAAATTGCTAGAAACAAAACTCACAAATTAGAGATAATTAGTGTTTATTTTTATACATTCTACTTTGCCTAAAAAATTCTCAGATTGCTGAGTTTTATTTTTTTTGCAAATTTGTGTTTTTTTAGCAAATTTTTTCTCAAAAATTTATGATTTTTTTTCTCATAATTGTGAATTTTTTGTTGAACATTTTTGAGTTTTTTTCACAGTTTAATGAGTTTTTGTTCTTGTCTGCTGTTTTTTGTGTTTTAGGTTGAAACACGTCGTGATCAATAAACAGCACACATGTGTTTGTGTTTGATCAGATTTAATTGATTATTATTAATTGATTGTGTGTCTCAGGCGGGGTGGAGTCTGACGGTCCACCTAAGAAGCTTTTTGTTGCTGGGGTAACGGATCCCACCCATCGCAGCAGCAGCTACACAGTCAGGTGAGCGTCAGATGCTCAGACATGCCCACACGGCTGATCTCACGCCGCTCAGGCTGAAGAGAAAACAGACGTATGACGTTAAAATAGTCCCGACATAACACGCTTTCTTGTTTATCAAATGTTCTACAATAGAATATTTTTTTTCTAGAGTTTAATTCTGGTAGAACTTTTTCTTTTTAGCTTTTTTTGTAGTATAGAATGAATGTAAAGAACCGAATCAAACTTGATAAAATATTTAGCCACTTTTTTTTTTTAATTCCTTTTTTTTTTTTTTTTTTTTTTTTTTTTTTTTTTTTTTTTTTTTTTCCTGGAATGGTTTTTGGATTTTTGGAGATTCATTTTCAAGAATTGTTTCCAGGTTTTTTGGGTTTTTTTCTGTTTATGCTCTAAAATTTCCCAAAATCAGGAATTTCTTTTGATAATTTTTTTCCTCAAAAATTTTTAATGATTTTTTTTTATAAAAGTTTTTATCTGGCAAATAAAAACCCATTTAAATAAACTAAAAATACACTCTTAGATTTTAGACTGCAGAGGCTTAAAAGAAAGATAAACACACATCATTAACCTGTAGCTCCACCCACTTCACTCCTTCATGCACGTCATTAAATGAAAGCAGAAAGACGATCGATAGCTGATCAATAAATTTTTTCTTCTTCTGTCAGTGTTTCTCAGGCGGCGTCAGATTCTCCTCCAGCAGGGGGCATCAGTCCTCAGAGCAGCAGTCCTCTGTCGCTGTCTCCTCCCCCGACCTTCACCCCCTTCTNCCGGACACTAAAACCCCTTCCACCTCTCTGAAGCCCCGCCCCCTCCACCTGCATCACTGTGGACCACCACCAGCAGCTCCAGCGACCGGCCGCCATGTTTACGTTCAGCAGAACGCCAAACTGTTGCCACCATTTCTGTTAAATCACATGCTAGCATCGCTGCGAGTCCCGCCTCCCTGCCCCAACCCCATTGGACGGACAGAAGAAGCACAGGAAGTAGCTCAGCCTGGTTTGTTTTCCCAGGAGGAAACTTTTGTTTTTGTAGCTCCAGACAGGAATCTTCTGGAAGTTTATGATCTGCCCTCCTATTGGTCGGCTGGATATTTACACAGGAGAACGCTGCTCTCCTATTGGTCGGCTGGATATTTACACAGGAGAACGCTGCTCTCCTATTGGTCGGCTGGATATTTACAGTAGGAGAATGCTGCTCTCCTATTGGTCAGCTGGATATTTACAGCAGGAGAATGCTGCTCTCCTATTGGTTGGTTGGATATTTACAGCAGGAGAATGCTGCTCTCCTATTGGTTGGTTGGATATTTACAGCAGGAGAACGCTGCTCTCCTATTGGTCAGCTGGATATTTACAGTAGGAGAATGCTGCTCTCCTATTGGTCAGCTGGATATTTACAGCAGCAGAACACTGAAGGCTAGAACCTCCAAAAACACTTTTAGTAACATTCACCAGCAAAGTCTTCATCACGTTTGGCTGATGAAGACCCAGTAATAAAAGACTGAAGTGGGCGGGACTTATGCTCGGTATTAAGCTGTGTACTATTTTAGGCCCCGCCTCCTTCATAGGGCATGATTTATTAGCTTGTAGCCCTGATTAAAGGCTAGCCGGCTGATCCTGATCGTGATCCCCAAATGAGGCATCTAGTATCCCAAACAGTCGACGGCCACGCAGGGGATTATGGGAGCGTGAGCGGTAACGTGAGCGGTAACGATAGGCTGGTAGTTTCTAAATTCGGCAAAAGAATTTGGTTGCAGTCCTTGGCGACTTTAGGGGGTGTTGAAATGTGACGTTTCCTGTTATGACGTGTTTGGTTCTTGAAATGCGACTTTGAAGGAGGCAGGAAAAGGTTTTGCTCTGTTTTTGTTACTTGCAGGATAACGGCTCGGGACTTCCCATTGGCTGACAGCTTCTCCTGTCTGACCAATTAGAGGCCACCATTTGAAGTTCCAGAGCTTGGATCTCTGGTTGAAAAAGTTCTGGCCTTTGGGATCTCAACATTCCTCCTCAACGATCCGATCACGTCTGCAGGAACGCCATGAAAACTCAACGGAACGATAAAACCGTTTTCTTTGTTTTACCAAAAAAAAAAAAACTTAT